>CABHPH010157896.1:3288-35213 GCA_902168325.1 Peromyscus nudipes
AGCCTGTAACGCTCTGTAAAAATGACTTTGAAAGGGCAAGATGTTTTTATAACTAGAACCCAAGGCACCTCGTTAGTTGCTCATCCATCATCTACCATTTTCCTTGAAATAAATTGGGATTCATTCTTCAGCTCAGAGCAGGGAGGAGAAATGTCCCTGAATATCACAACACAAGTTTGACTTGTTTGATGACGTGGGGTGGGGGGTGGGGGCTCCCTTTTTAACTCTCTCTCCTGAGACTTTGGATGGCCTATGTCCTCAGAAAGTGTCACCTGAACGTTATATTCTCTTTCTCTTTCAAAATCATCAACCAGTTTCCCAAGATTTCAAGACATTTGGAACCACAGACATACCATGAAAGCCTGAATGGTTTACAATGTCTATTTGTGTGCGCACGCTTCCCAGAGGGTCTCTAGCTTCCAGCACCTTCTAAGTGGCTTCCATTGGTTGCTGCTGTTGTTTTTCTGTTAGTTTATTTATTTTATGTGAAGAGTGTTTTGCCTACAAGGATGTAAGTGCACCATGTGCATGCCTGGTGCCCACAGGGGTCAGAAGAAGGCCGGCTTCAGATTCCCTAGAACTGGGGTTACAGGTGGTTGTGAGCCACCATGTGGGTGCTGGAAATGGAACTGGGGTCCTCCGCGAAAGCAGCAAGTGCTCTACCCACTGAGAACTGCCCCCAGCTCCCCTTCTGAGTGTTTTTCACAGGATGCAGCTCACTCCTGCTGAAGGAGCTCTAGCTCCCAGCACTGGGTATCAGCTGCTGAGGCTACTGAGCCCTAAGAAAGGGGAAACAGCAGAGATTCATTTTCTTATAGTTCTAGAGGTTGTGAGTCCAAGCCCAAGGCATCATTAGGTTTCTACTGAGGCCCCTTTCCTTGACTTGGAAACCATCACCACCACCTCCTCCTCCTCCTCCTCCTCCTCCTCCTCTTCCTCCTCCTCCTCCTTTCATGGCCTTGTGGTCTTTCCTCTGGATGTATATGGGTCCTCGTCCTCTAGTTGTCAAATGATGCTTCACTTGCTCATAATAACCTCTTCAATGAGCATATCTCTAAATGCAGTCGAATACAAGGTGCCTGGGAATCAGCATTTAAACACAAATTTTAGACGTACAGAATTCAGCCCAAGCCACTTACATTTTTTTTTCTTTAATTGTGTAGAGAATTGATTTATGGGAAGATATGAGAGGTGACCTTGAGAATAAGATGATGGAGCCAGCTCTTGGACCCACCCAAAGCCAATGCTCCTGACCTTAATAGGTCTTTAAGGAGCCCATGGTTTAGCGAAGGTAGATCAACAAACAACGTTGAGTCAAGTTCTACACGTTGCCAAATGTATGACGCTGAGATGAGTCGGGAGAGTCTTTCTTCCATAGCGGCACACGTTTGGAGAACTTCTGAAAGCCCTTGTCAGGCCACTGTGAAGCAGTGTCAACCGAGACCCCTGCGCTTTCTAGACTCTGCTTTCTGGGGGTGAGCTGTTCATGGTGGGGAGGGTGGGAAAGGAACATAGTGAGGAGCCTCAATCCCCAGCTGGAGGCAGTTCCCCCCTTCCCTTCGAGCCGCTGACAGCCCCCTGATGCTGTAGTCTGATCTGAGGAACTTGTGTTCTCAGCTTTCACTTTCTGGGGTAATAAGCTTTCAGCCTCATGCCCAGGAACACTCCCAAACGAGGGCGACTGCCGCTCAGCTGTGGATCACCTTTCAATAGCGGGTTGACAGGAAGAACAATGCATGTGTTTGCTGCTGTCGAGTCTTCCGGGGGAGGATCTGTCAGCGCACGGTGAGTGTCAAAGGGGTCCAGGCTTCCTGTGACTGTCAGAATAGAGTCGAGAGAAAGACGAGTTCAAACCTGCTGACACTTCTGGGTAGAACTGAGCCACCTTCTCTCACGAGTTTCTGCAGAAATAAACTCTGTTCTAGTTAAAGGAGGCTTTTAATGTCAACAACAGCATACTGCCAATTAGGGTTTTGCTTTCTTTTTTCCTGAAGAGTAGTTACCCTATACAACACATACACTCATGGGTGCATAACGAAGGAGGATAATCTGCTCTCTTTATAGAAATCCACATTTACATCTAGGAGAGCTTCTGCGATTCCCCCTACCCCCACTCCCATTGATACTTTCTGGGTTAAAGGCAGTCCCCAGCCTCCCAGAAGATCCATTCCAGCCATTTGGAAGACAAGACGATAAGCAGAGCATTGTTTACCACTGACCTCTAGTGGAGCCAGCCTTCTATTAATCGGCTGACCAGGTGGCAGTGTGGGCAGAGGTCTCAGTTACTAGGAATTCACCCCAAAGCTCTAGGCACCACGGCTGACAGGAGCAATCCTCTGTGTTTCTCAGGGGCAGGTGCGGGATAGAGATGGGTTTGTACAGAGCACTCGCCCCGTGGACACCTCCACCTCACGTTACAGATTGACAGCCAGCCGCTGTGAAAGGCCCAGGGAAGGTGCTTTGAAGTGTCTGTGACATTGGGAGCCTAGGTTGAGTGTTACACCACCACCCCTGCTTTTAGATATATCTGTCAGATTTCTCTACATCTTACTTTTTTGCAAAGCAGTTACCTTGAGTGTCTCTCTGTTCCTATCCAGCTTGACACAGGTGCCCTGTTTGGAACTCAGAAATAATGGCATCCTAAAAAGAATGAAATTCAGAGAAAGCAAAATACACCATTAAGAAGTCATTTCATAGCACAGTTTCCTTCTCAATGCCATGGAGAGGTCCCCAGATACATCACCGTTTTTTGTTGTTGTTGTTGTTTTTTTCCTTTTGAGATAAGAGACCCTCAGAACTCATGGATAAGAGATTCTACCATATGAAAAGATGAATAAAAACATACTTCAAGGGTTTATGGGAGAGGCTGGAGAGATGGCTCGGTGATTAAAAGCACTTTCTGCTCTTGTGGAAGAGGAGGAGGTTTGGTTCCCGGGACCCACATTGATACTCACGACTGCCTCTAACTCCAGTTCCAGAGGATCTGGCGCCCCCCTCTGGTCCCCATGGGCACTGCGTGTGCATTACATATACACACACAGACAAACACAGATAGGCATAAAATGAAGTTAGGTAAATTTCCAGAAGAGAAAAGGGTCTGTGGGAAAAGGAGGCACCCAGAAGAATAAAAAGGCTCCTCTTTTGGTGGCAACTGACCTGCATCCCACAGTCCAATCTAGAGGTTATTTATCCTGACAAAGTGCCCTAAACATGGAGATTTCTGCAGTTCCATTAGTCAAAGGCTGAAACTGTCCAAGTTTTACCTCTTCTAATAAAAGAACAGGGTTAAAACTCCCGTTTTCTTCCTCCCATCCCTCCAAGGTCCTGTGAGCCAAGTAGCACTTTGTTTTAAAACACAGTGAAGGGCACAGCTTCCTACTTTATGCGCTCGAGATAATTATTTTTATTACACTTATTTTTATGTGTTCATGCTATATGTGCGTGAGTTCAGACCCTCCACGGTGCTCACATGGAGGTCAGAGGACAAGTGAGAGAGTCAGTCTGTCCTTCCACCATGTGGGTCTTAGGTATCAAACTCAGGTCATCAGGCTTGTCTGCAAGGCCCTTGACCAGCTGAGCCTGCTCACTGGTCACTCTTTTTCTTTTTTTTTTTTTTAAAGGGGAATTACATTGAAATGAAAGAGACTTGCTCAGTCACCAACTCACATGATACAGACCGCAAATATCCTCAGGACTCATATGTTGAAACAGATTGGTCAATGTGATAGTTAATAATTAGGAATCAGGGCATTTGGGAGGTGACGAGGCCATGTGGCCTCCACCATGATAAACGGAATATAAATCTCCTACATAAAGGTCTGAAGGGCTGTGTTTGCCCCCCTCCCCCCCACACACACACCCTTCCTGCTCTTTCTGGAATATGAAGACTCCATAAGGAAGCACCATGTGTAGGGAAGAGCTCTCCCCCAGTCCCTGAATCTGCTGGCACTTTGGTTATGGATTTCCCAGTTGTTGGTACTATGAGAAACTAATGTATATTGTTTATAAATATCAAAAGTATTTTGTCATTGCGGTTAGATGAGGCTAAGATATTACTACAATGAATGAATTAAATGATCCAGTAATTTAGGGGTTTTTCTTAGCATACAAACTCAGTTAATAGTCCCCACTAACTATACATCTTGACCCCTCTCTTTTGCTCAGGTGGCCTTCTGCCCTTTCTGTTAACTTGCCCAGTGAATGTGTTCATGGAGCCCCACAAGCCCTCTCTATCTGGTATAATCTTTTCTGTTTGACCCATGCTACATCTCTCTATTACCTGTGCATGTCTAAATATCTATCGTGCTGGACCATCATCCTGGTGGCTCCTGGAACCTTAGAGCTCTTCTGAACATGACTTTGGAGTGAATGATGTCACAGCTGGCCCTGTGAGGGCTGGTGTTGGTGTCTCATCCACTAGCATCACCCCAGCTCTTCATTGTCATTCTCTGAGTTCGAGGCCAGCCGTGGCTACAGAGCAAGTTCCAGGACAGCCAGGGCTACACAGAGGAATCCTGTCTCAAAATATCAGGAGGAGGAGGAAGAAGAAGAGCAAGAGGTGGGAAGGAGGAGGTGGAAGAAGAGGAAGAGGTGGGAAGGAGGAGAAGGAGGAGGAGGAAGAAGGAAGAAGAGGAGGAGGAGCAGGAGGAGGAGGAGGGAGGAGGAAGAGGAGGGGGTGGAGGAGAAGGGAGGAGAAGCAGGAGGAGGAAGAAGGAAGAAGAGGAGGAGGAAGAAGGAAGAAGAGGAGGAGGAAAAAGGAAGAAGAGGAGGAGGAGGGAGGAGGAGGGAGGAGAGGGAGGAACAGGAGGAGGAGTCCTGTTTATCAAATATTGTTGACTGAAGACAGGTAGAAAATAATTAGGGTCTATGTCACCCCTAAGCTGTCCATATCTCTTACCCGTGACAGTAACAGTGAAGGAATCCCAGTTGATAGCCTGTGCCAACTTCTGAAAGCTTGAGGTGTTTACACTGCTTTTTGGAGCTGCCGAAGGGCCTGCTGGGACCTGGTGAACTTCCCTCCAGTGGCTTGTGAAATCAGTAGCTCTCAGAAGTGGGCAGCTTGTCCCTGTGACACGGCAGAGAACCCGTTTTCCATGCTTTGAGTCTCAACCGAGGCCACAGTTTTGTCTAGAAAATTTCTTCAGGAATTTCCCGATTTCCAGTTACTTTTCTTCTTGCGTCGGAAATGTTAGTTTTAATGGTTGGGCTGAGCCATTAAAGTTTCTCTGTAAAGATCAAAATAGCAAATAATTTAGGCCTCCTGAGGCCACTGAGGAGCAAGAATGGTGGCAGATAACATATAAACAAGTGGACCCGAGTACATTTTTTAATATAAATATAACAATATAAGAAAACTTTAATTATGGTCCACTGACGCTAAATTTTGTAACATTTCCATGTACCAAATAGTACAAAATAGTCTTACAATTTTCTAAGTTACTCTAAAGTATAAACGCACTCCTTCAAGCTCCTTGACTGTACAAACGAGTGACAGGTCAGGCTTAGCCTCTGTCCACAGCTTGCCGGCTGATCTCTACTACAGAAGAAAACTGTCTTCTGGGCATCTGCTCCTCCGAGTGCAGCCTGCTTCCGGTGGCGCTCACTCTGACAGCTTGATTAGGGTGTCTCATCAAATCTGTGTAGTGCAATAAATGAGGGCAGGTCCCTCTCTGCATCTCTGTGCGGTGTGCAGAGCCGGGTGTTAACTTCACGTATCAGATTCCGGTGCGGAAAACGCTGTCGGGCCGTTAATAATTTTCAAGGGAACGCCTTGAGACTCGCTGGGCTGCAAATGGGCTCTAATGGCTTTTATTTCTCTTTCTTGTCACCTCAGATCTAATCAGCTGTTTTGTCATTTTTAATTCCGATTTGGCAGGATTCTCCAACTTCCCCCCAGCCTTTTTAGATAGCGGCTCAAAGAGGAGCCAAGCCCTGGGCCTTTGGGGACTGGGAAGAGCCTGGGGCCCAATAAAGGACTGACTTGGACTTTGGCTAGATGAGGACTGAGGAGCTACGACTGACCCCAAATGACTCCCCTTCTTATTTCCCGCCTCCCTAGTAGGGTGCACTGATGTTCTGAAATTATTTTCTCTGCACACAGAATCTTTAGTCCTCCATCAGAAATGAGTTGCAAAATGCTTATCATTCTGTGTGGCCTTGGAGAGGAAAAGTACCTAAGGGCCTCCTAAGATTTAGGGATTTTTTCCCATGCTGAGGAATTGAACTCTGACTAGTTCCTCTAGATTGGAGCATCCAACGCACTTATCTGACTTTTTCCTGCCTTTGACGATGGTCCCATCTGCTGAAGACAGCAGTAAGGAATGGTGACCAACAAATCAATCTATTAAATAAATATAAGACTATACTGAAATCCAAGAACCTTTGAAATAAGTGAATAATGAAATTAGTAAGAACTTAGCGATGGCTGTTGTCTTCACATCCTGGGTGTCACACTGAACGTCTCAGATGAATCTCGACCTCAAGGATGCTGTAGTTTTCCTTTTTTTATCTGTACAAGATGCTCAGCAGGCAGGCAGTTACTCAACTAGCAAACAGCAGACAGTTTACAAGCGAAGACAGGTCTGGCTTCAATGCCTGGTGTCTTAATTACCCATTAGGTGGTTGCAAGTCTTTGCCCACCTCTTTACCTCTCCAAGCCTCAGTGCCCTTGGCTCATAAACAAAGCTTGAGGCTATAAAAACCTCCTTCCTCCCTTCCTTTCTAGTCCAAACCCCAAAATATCTTCACTCCCCCACTTCAAGGGAGAGAAAAAACAAAAGTCCGTAAGTAACTTAGGAGAGGAAAAAGAACCCTAAATTTCCAGGGTTTGGATTTAATGGGTTTACTTGTATCTTAGAGCTCCCCACATCTTCTTTTCTACACACCCTCGAATTTTTTCAGTTGCTGGAGGTAAAACCCAAGGCTCTCAGAGTGCTGGGGAGGTGTTCCATCACTGAGCTACGCATCCAGCCCTGCATATCACCTTTACATACGCCAGAATACAAGCATATACCAACAGTCTATAATAAGCCCGAAGGCTCCAGCCCCTAGACATGGCAGAGACATAATGAGGACCTGCTTTGAGCATGGTTGCAGAAAGCTTGTAAACTCTCTCACTGGGTTGGTATAAATCCAAGTAAAGAACTTTTTCACTCAAAAACTCAAGGTTCTGAATTATTTAAAAAAAACCATTATACACTTCACACTTGATATATTAAGACAAAAAATAGTTACTTGCAAAAATTTTTCAGCAAGATTGGAGTTCCGGGCATGTGGGGATTTAGGGACATATCTTTAATGCACTGCTTAATATGGAGGACTGCTATTTAATTTTGTAACCGAAAATAACCTATTAGCTAACACTCCTCCCCTGTTCTTGCTATGGTCAGATACTAAGCAACAGAGACAGAACTGTGAAATCCAATGTCCTTTCTTGAACATTTCCAAACTGAACACACCACTAAATACATACATACATACATACATACATACATACATACATACATACATACGTACATTCTCTTTCCATCCAATCAAAACCGGAAACTGAAGACCTACCCCAGCAGAAGCATGAGGAATTGGAGGAAGATGAAATCTCCACATGAAACCCAGTCGTAGAAATCCAGTAATATTATCCAGTCAGCTCAAGTAGAAAGACTATTGCCCCCGCCCCAAAGCACACCAACTGTGGCTTTAAAAAAAAATAAAAAAGTCAAGAGCAAGGATCTGGCAACAAGTATATTTCCTTCCCTGCCTTCCAGGCTTAGCTGAATAACCTGTTCCCAGACTCATTTATATACTTCAACGTCTCTCAAAACATTGACTGTTCGAATACTCTTCAGAAGAAATCTATTTGAGGACCTTTAAGTTGGGGTTCACAAATGATGCACACCCCGATACATTTATAACAGGATGTAAATGTAGACATTTCCCCCCAGTCCTTATTTCCCTCTTCCTCAGCATCTCTTTATTCATTACTTTAATTACCTAATTGTAAATTTCTTTAGGGGGTTACTTAGAAAGAAAATTAGCATCAAAGCTTGGCAGTAAATTCAGGGGCGTTTGGAGACAGTCCAAGCTGTTTCACCTGTGATTAATTAGATGCTTTTTTTTCCCCCTTAAGTGCCAGAAGGCTGTTGAGGTCTTTACACAGTCACATGGCTGCTGGCGCTGCCGCAATTATGATTGATGCGTGTGTCTGAAGTCATAAGACTACCTCCCAGCTCTTGTGATGTGACGCGGTGTGTGTGTGTGTGTGTGTGTGTGTGTGTACAGACTTTGAGAACAAATCTCCAAGGGTTTTGAAGACACAAAAAGAAGCCTCTTTAGTATTCTTGTATGTGTATATCTATGGGCTACAAACCCGGAACTCCTATCAAAATATTTCAGCCATGTTGGTTTATCAAACATCTTCCTCTACAAAGAAGGAGGAGGAGGAGGAGGAGGAGGAGGAGGAGGAGGAAAAGAAGAAGAAGAAGAAGAAGAAGAAGAAGAAGAAGAAGAAGAAGAAGCCAGAACCCATGTCTCTAACATTTCATACTGTGGGAAAATAAGAGCAAAGAAAGTAGTCACTTTGAGTAATTTACTAGGTATAAAATTATTCCCAATGTATGTCAGGAAAATGAAAGCGACCTCTTGGTATGTTTAGAAATGTTATATTCCTCATCACAATTACCCTTCCAAGCACATCCAGAATAAAACTGATGGCTGCTTTCCTACTAATGCCAGCTTCTCATTTTCCTTCATTGTAGGAAATAGATGGAAAGGACATTTTAGATTTTAGCATTTGACTCAGTCATAGGAGGAAGTTGAAAGTTTTTGCCAGCCTCCACTGACGTCCGAGTCACCGTCTAAGTTCCTACAATCGAGATCATCGTCAGGTAACATCCATTTACTCCTGAGTCTACAATATCTATCAGAATACTGAGGTAAGGTAAATAGCTGGTGCACATTGTCCTCGAGAACTCACAGAAATATCACCTGAACTTCTATGCAAGCTACAGTCCAGGTCCTCAAAACTTTTTCTGCAAAGAGCAATAGTTTAGGCTTACGGGCCTTACTTAGGTCACCCTTGCAACGTCTCAGCTCTGCTTTTGCAGAAAGGAAGCTGCTGTGGCCACTAGACAAATGCATGGACCGCTGCTTTCCAGGGAAAGTTCTCTGTGGCTGCAGGGCTGTAAATGGGCATGGGAAACACCTGGGGATCTTGTGACACGGTAGATTCTGATTCAGCAGACTCAGCTTTTGGGGGGGGGCGGGGCTGTCCTCTGCATTCCGTTGAATAGGCTACCAGAGAATGTGGCTGCTGCTAGTTGGTGGACCTCACTTTGAAATCTAGGAGCTACAAGGGGGGGAGGAGAGGGTCTTCTTGTCCTTCCTTTCCAGGGCATTTTTCGAAGAGGCAGGAAGACTAGAAATGGGTTCTTAGTTCATTGGGAATGTTGCCGGAGACTAACGTTAGGTTTAAACCCTTCAAGCAGGTCACTTTCAAAGACTCCACCCCTTCGGGAAAGGCCCGACTTGGGTCTCCTGAACATTGGCACCCTCTTTTCACCTACTGAAGGACACAGGCTCCTCACCAGACAGATGGCTTCCCTGCAATCTGCAGCCCTGCTGCCTGCTGGTGCGTCTTCTCAGCCTGAGCACGCAAGGCTCTAACCACAGCTCCTCCAGCCCTCTGGCCCCTGCCTAATTGGTTACAGCGCAAGAGCTAATGTAGGTTGAGAGACCAATTAACGGAGCTTGTTTCTACCGACGCTGCATCCGAACATCAATTATGCTAACAACGCTCTAAATTAAGACGTTTCCTGCCACTGTCATTTGCTGTGGGACGCTTCAGAAAGGAGCAGAAAGGAGCAGCTTGCCTGAAGGTTCTTCTGTGCTCACTGCTACAGGGGGGCTGGTAGAGAGCAGCTTCAGGACCACGAAAATCAGAAATCCGGGCAACAGCACTAATTGGCTACTTTATCTCGGCCTCGGTAAGGATTAAGGCTCAAGCAGCTAAAGAATATGTTGAGCAGAAGAATCTCTTTTCAGGATCTGTTCATTGCACTGAGAAAGGAAAAGCACCAGACACTGGGACGTTAACGTACAACTCCAATCAACCCATCAATCATCGGAAGATTATTGGATGGAACGAGATACTTGTATCTTCTTCTTTACATTCAGCTCATTTTGAACTCACCTCAAAACGTCCAGCCCTCAATCTGAGGATTCACGACTTTTCCAGCAACATTTGGTCTCTATGTAGCTAAATTTACTTTAACGCATCCCCTATGGACTAAGCAAGTTGAGTAACCAAACTGAAGACACAATTCCCCACCCTGGAGTTAACAGTGTAGCTGGAGAGAATGGACTAGTTCACGCACTGAGTCACTTACTCAGTTCAACAAACATTTATTAATCATCAGCCATTCCAGGTGCCTTGCTGGGCTAAAAAGGCATTGTTCCTACTCTCAGTTTGATAATAGTAATGCTGTAGGAGCTTTCAGGTCCAGAGCTTTCATAACACAGCTACTGAAGAGGTCACAGAATAAACCAAAAAGGCTGTGCAATAAAATCATGTGATGTATTACAGCACTCCAAATTAAAAGATAATGTAGGGTTACTTATTTATTACTTTCCAGCCTATTTTGACACAAGGGCTCACTCTGTTATCCACCCTGGTCTGGAATGCCCTGTGGTGGGGTGGGGTCATAATAACTTCAAGTTCACTATCCGCCTGCCTCAGCCTCCAGAGTGCTGGGATTACAGTCATGTGCCACCACTCAGCTTATAATATAAGTTTGAAACAGAGTATTATGCTGTCCCCCCCCCACACTCCTCACGCCACTTCTTTCAAGCTCCTATCACCATGCCAGTTAGTTTTTCTTGTCAACTCGACACAACCTAGAGTCACCTAGAAAGAGGGAACCTCAAGTAAAGATCACATTGGCCTGTGGGCATGTCTGGGAGAAATCGTCTCGATTGATGATTGGTGTGCGAGGGCCCAGCGGTACCATCCATAAGCGGGTGGGTCTGGCATATCTAAAGAAGCTAACTGAGCATCAGCCAGCCAGTAAGCAGCGTTCCTCCATGGTTTCTGCTTCAGCTCCTGCTCGAGTTCCGGCCCTGACTTCCCTCGATGATGGACTGTGAACTTGAAGTGTAAGATGAAATAAACCATTCCTTCCCTGAGTTGCGTGCCGTTTATCACAGCAACAGAGACCTAACTGGAACAACCACTCTTGCTGAACTGGTCAAACTCCAAGAGAAAAATAGGATACTTTCCTTCCGTTTCTAACTAATCAAAACCTACCCGTTTGCATTATTCTCAGCCCTTGGATTAGTTACTTCTCTAGAGCTGTGACTAAACACCATGGCCAAGGCAGCTTAGACCAGGTGGTTTATTTGTGGTTCCAGGAGAATGAGCATCATCACCATCATAGTGGGGAAGCCTGGCAGCAGGCAGGCATGGCGGCTGGCGCGGGAGCTGAAGGCTCACATCTTAAACCACAAAGCAGAAAGAAGGAACTGGAAATGGCAGTAGCTTTGAAGCCTCAAAGCCCACCCCTAGTGACATTACTCTTCCATCAAGGCCAATCCTCCTAGACCTACCCAAACAGTGCTGCCAACTGAGGACCAAGTATTCAGACATCTGAGCTCACGGAAGATAGTCTCATTCAAACCACCACATTCTCCTCGTCTTTCTTGACCCAGTGTTTTACACTGAGCACCATCAATTCTCTCAATACCCTGACTAATCACCCAGAGCTCCTCCCACTGTGCCATCCAGTCCTTCTCCTGTCCTCTGCTGACTCATTTCTTTGTATGTCCTTTAAATACTGTATTTCTGATGTTTCTGCAGTCTGTCTGCATGATGATACCTTCTAATGACTAGTGTCCAGTGTTGTGGAATATTACTTTAACTATGTCAAGATGTGTTACATTTGTTTATGTTGTAGAGTATTGCTTTAACTGTAAAGATGCATTACATTTGTTTATGCTGCATTTATTTAATTATGTAAAGATGAGTTGTTGCTTCACCTTGCCTGCCTAAGGCACCTGATTGGTCTAATAAAAAGCTGAATGGCCAATAGCTAGGCAGTAGAGGGATAGGTGGGGCTGGCAGGCAGAGAGAATAAATAGGAGGAGAAATCTAGGCTTGAGAGAAGAGAGAATGAGGGAGACAGAGAGGGAGATGCCCAAGACCAGTCAGCCAAGCAGCCAACAGCCGGCTAGACACGGAGTAGGACATACAGAATGAAAGAAAGGTGAAATGCCATGAGGCAAAACATAGATGAAGAGAAACAGGTTAAATTAAGTTATAAAAGCTAGTGGGACAAGCATAATGTAAGGCCGAGCATTAATAATTACTAGGTCTCTATGTCATGATTTGGGAGCTGGTTGGTGGCCCAAAAGACAGCCTGTCACAGTCCAGCTCCATCCACTGACTTTCAAAACACACTTTGGTCAACTCTGCTTCTTTAAGCCTTAGTCCCACCTTCCTGGCACCCAGGCTTCTCAGCCTGCTCGAAGCTTAAATCCTCAGTGTTCCACCACTGCCTGCCGCTCCTTCCGTAGGCCTTATCCTGCTGAATGACGAAATCATCTGGAACTTGGGCAGATCTCGTGCTTTTTCACTCCTTATCCTGACACCTAATCAATCAATGAGTCCTGCCAGCTGTTTCTAGAACAATTGATACCTCTGTCCTCCCTTCACCGTACCTACCTCCTGTCTTAGTTTAGGCTTTATCATCTTTTATTTGGACGAGAACAGTTAGATTACCATGTGATTTCCTTGCCTATAATATCATCTCTGATATCATACCCTTCAGTCTGTCTCTATGTGATACTCCATAGACAGGTTTGCTTTTCTAAAGTAGACATCTAACTTGAAGCAAAAACACGTTAGCCGGGTGGTGGTGGTGGTGCACGCTTTTAATCCCAGAACTAGGGAGGCAGAGCCAAGTGGATCTCTGTGAGTTTGAGGCCAGCCTGGTCTACAGAGTGAGATCCAGGACAGTCCTCCCTCCCCCCCCAAAAAAAAAAAAACATGTTAATCTTCCGTGGTTAGATGCAGCTTGTGGTAGCCATCACATTATAGAGGAGAGAACTAATGAAGCCATTTGAGGGACTTCAATGAGGGGTGAGAAGGGAGAGGGCAAACGAGAGTTTGCATCTAGAGTGTCTCCAAAGGTTGTGAATGAAAGATTTGGTTTCCAGCTTGGTGCTGTAGGAAACTCACAGAACCTCTAGGAGGTAGGCCTACTCCTCTGGGCAGCTGTAACCGGACAAACTGTTGAGAATAAGAGACTGCTGAATGCTCCATCATAATGGAACTTTTATATCACCCTCGTGAGGCTTGGGGAACCTTGAAGAAGATGGGGCGGAAAGAAAGAATGGAAGAGCCAGAGGGATGGAATGAGGCAGAACATCACCTTCAGAACATGACATGGTTGTTGCACTCTTGATCTCACAGCAGTTGTGATTGGTAATCACATAAGACCTGAGCCATATTTGACCTACCAGTATCTTGCCATGAGAACAGAAGGACTCATGAGTCACCCCCAGGACTTGGAAGCAGATAATGGAGGCTAGTAGGGGGGCACAAGTCCCCACCCCTCCCTGAGTAGCTAGGCAGTAATGGTTGCTAGGGGAGGGACAGACATTTTCCTCAATGATACAGCTCTGCTAAAAAGCCCATGCTTCTATAAACAACCCCTCATCCAGGACCCCATGCACAACCCTTTTGAACCTCACCAGATCATCTAAATCAATATGCACATCAATAAACTATGGTATGAACATGGAAGAAAGAGGAGGTGGGAAGGAGAAGAGGCTCCACAAAGAGGGAGGGGAGCAGGAAAGGGTATATACATCACACATATATGTGTGAAAATGTCATAACGAAACCCAAAATTATGTAAGATTAACATAACTTATTTTTAAAAGAGTGCTTGTGTCCCTACAAAGAGTTGAGGGTTTTTTCTTTAAAAATTTTTTTTGAGCTGAGGATCAAACCCAGGGCCTTGAGCTTGCTAGGCAAGCGCTCTACCATTGAGCTAAATCCCCAACCCCTAAAAAAATTTTTTTCAAGGAGACAGCGTGAAACAACCAGTCCGCCATTTTTTCTTTTTGAAGTCCTCTTTCAAATTAAACCGTCTCTCACCTGGTCTCTATCATGGAAAGACCCAATGTGGATAAGTGAAGCCAGAGCCATAACATTTCCCTAGCCACTCCTGGGCCATAGGAAGAGACACTTCTGGTAAGGCCCGCCTCAAGTCAGGAGAGTCAGAGATGAGCACACTTTGCTATGGGAGGACCGCACTGGTCTCCAGAAAGAGGCAAGCTGGCCAGAAACTCAGGGCAAACTGATGAGATGCCTGGACTCTATAAGCAGATGAGGTGGAGTCAAGCTCTTAGTAACCTAATGAGTGAACATCCATTTCTGATACAGAGGACCGGAAGGCACAAGTGTGTGCTCTGACACATGGATTTCCCACTGCTGTGTGGATAGATGACCTGGGCTCCACTTGCCTTGAGGCAACATCCCATACGGAACTGCCTCTGTTGCAGAAAGCAACGCTATACACACACACACACACACACACACACACACACACACACACACACACGACTGTATCTAAATGGATTACTCCTTTCTGCACAGGAATGCATGTCATTGTCAACATCAAAAACTCGCCAGCTTTGCTCTGGCGGCACCTGCCTCATTGATTGGCGTCTTCTGAGCAAGTCACTCACAGAAAGCCTGTATGACTTCAAACGCAAGGTAAGACAAGCCACATCCAGCAGGACAGCACACACCTAATATGATTATTTCTACTCTTCCTGGTGATAATAGAATTATGCAAAAGCAGCCTTGACCCAGTAAGAATTTTCTCTTCAGAGTCAAATCTCTGCCCATCCCTAACTCACAGCCCACCCCCTCCTGTTTTGCTTTCTAGTCACAGCAGCATGCTGTTATAGATCATTTCCCTCCATAACATCTCAGGGAAGATCAGTTTTCAAGATCCACCAAGGCATGGGACCTGCACTCCGCACCACCCCAGATGCTGTGAGCACCCTGAAACTGAGGCACTGGTAGCCATCTTTCTGGGGCGGAGAAAACAAAAAGAAAGAGAGAAATCAAGCTTCTTTTCCTAGTTCACACTGGAGAATCCACAGAGCAGGGAGCTGGAGGCTGATGTCTCTGCTATAACATGGTTTCTGTGTCCACCCTGTGTTTCACCTACAGGGGTCACCAGAGCTTCTCGCCCCAGGCAGAAGACAACACTATCCTCCCTCAGTTCCTCTGTTCCTCCCTCCTTACCTCCCTCCCTTCCCCCTTCTCTCCCTCCCTTGTTTTTGATGCTGTTGTTTTGTTTTGTTTTCTTGAGATAAGGTCTCATATGTAGCTCAGGTTTGCCTGGAATTTAGCAATTCTCCTGCTTCTGCCTCCCAAGAGTTAGGATTATAGGCATATGCCACCACCTGGCTAAGATATTTTTCTAATGAGGTTGGGTTTGGTTATTTGGTTAGGGTGGTTACTAAAGGGCAGGATTAAAAATAACAATGCAACCGTGCGGTGAGGATAGAGTTTGGGAAATGTTGGAATAACTTTAAGTAGTAAATTCCATTAACTACTCAACTTTTAATGGCCTGCTCTAAATGCATGGATTAAGAAGGGACCTACTTTCTGAAGAATCTTTTCAAAGAACAACATTAATATTTTTAAACTTCTTAGAGTGTTAATTCCTCGGCAGGAGGCTACAGAGATTTCTTCTGAGTCTCATATTAGAGTGTTGCTCATGAAGATATTTAAATGTAGTTATCTTTGATAAAATAATGAGCTGCTGTTATTCAGAACTGCTTTTGTTCACGTCTATGGTTCAAAACTGCAGGATACATTCTGATAAAGAATGTATAAATTTATATGTGACTCAGTTAAGAGAGATTTTATAAAACTATTAAAAGATTCCTCTACTATAAGAGTTCACTTTTGTTCTTTATTCAACTAGCATCCATTTAAAATTCAGTATCTGTACTATTCTGTGCATCGAGAATACTGGAGCAATAACAAACAAAAAGTATACAGGGTGAATTGTTTTACAAAATCTCACTCATAATAAACTAAAAGAAGACCTGTCAAGGGTCAGGAAAATAATCCAGTTGTAAAGAAATGAACCAGAGTGAGCAAACTGATGTTGATTAAGCAAAGGGTAGTAAGTAGATGGAATGGGTAAGCTTCAGAGGCAAACAGCCCAGACTTGCTAATGACCTGGATACGGAGCTCGGTAAAGGAGCAATACTGTCACTTTCTGGTGATGTGGTACAACTGGGTTCAAAAAGGAGGAGGGCATGAACGGAGATGGGAGAGAGCTGGGCAAAGGAAGGTGGGATCCACTGTTCTTTCTTAGTTTCTCAGTGTTAATGTCATCAGATACATGGAACTCAGTTTAGAGACTAATTATGGAGTCATCTATATCTAGAACATATTCAAATGGGTAGCCTTGGATGAGATGGCCAAGGAAAAACAATAAGCGTGGAGAAAAAGAAACAACTTTAGCTGAGCCCTGGAATATTGAAAAACCAAAGACTGGATAAGAGAATGTGTCCACTGTACCCGGGAGCTGTATGGGATGAAAAGGGATAAAACAACACCTGAGTGCCGTAGTGTGAACGTGAAGAGTGGTTTTTCAGAGTACAGTGGTGGTGTGTGGAAAATCCTACTGAGAGGTCAAGTGACCCACGGTGAGAAAATTTACCTCTCCCTTGAAGGACATGGAAGAGAAGTGTCTCTGTGGAGTTAGGCAATAGAAAGATCAACTTGAGTTGTGGAAAGACAGTAAGAAATAAGGAATTAAGCCATCAACTAACTAGTCAACATTTTCATTTGAAGATGCTTGGGCTCAAAATCATCTTAGCCACGTGACAGAGTAAAGACATCATCTGGAAAGTAGCAGGAAGGCTAGCAAACCCTTCATCACCTCCATCTATCTCATCATGTAATGGTAACTTTGCTCTAAATGAGCGGTTCTCAATCTTCCTAATGCTGCAGCCCTTTAACATGGTTCCTCCTGTTGTGGTGACCCCCAACCATAAAATTTTTCGTTGCTACTTCACAACTGGAATTTTGCTACTGTTATGACTCGAAATGTAAATATCTGACATGTGACCCATATGGGGGTCGTGACCCACAGGTTGAAAACAACTGTTCTAAGTGACTAATAGGTACCTAAGGACCAGATCTGACATAGGCTGCTACGCACTTGATTGGCAATACTGGTTGATGGCTTGGAAAACATTTGACTGTCCGTATCTATTCTACACCCACAGATTTGGTAGCTAACTGCAGGATGAAAATACTAATTGTGTCTACAATGAGCACACACACAGAGACTGACTGTGCTAGGTGTTGTAAGTAAGCCAGAGATCATTTGAAGTAGACAGAAGGGTGTGAATAGGTAATATACAGATGCCATTTTATAGAAAGAACTTGGGAATCACGGGTGATTGATGACCTGTGTGTATTATTGGGTCCAAGATGGAAGACAGAAAGAAAACAGGACAGAAGGAATTTTGACAAAGTAATGGATGAGAAGGTTAAATTTTTAATGAGTGACAATATCTAAGAATTCCAGAGAATGAGAAGCAGAGTACATACACACACACACACCTATACCTACACACGCACACACACCTATACACACACACACACACACACACACACAGCTACACATACACACACATCTAAACACACACACACACACACACATCATCATAGCAAAACTGCTGAAAATCAGTGGCTGGTTTGGTTTTTTGTTTTTTGTTTTGTTGTTGTTGTTGTTGTTGTTGTTGTTGTTGTTGTTGTTGTTTCGAGACAGTTTCTCTGTGTAGTTTTGGTGCCTGTGCTGGCTCTCACTCTATAGCCCAGGCCGGCCTCGAACTCACAGAGATCCACCTGGCTCAGCCTCCCAGGTGCTGGGATTAAAGACATGCGCCACTGCCGCCCAGAGGTTTGTTTGCTTTTTAATAACAATAACCATAGGAGAAAACACCACAGGCTGCAGATCGAACACAAGGGTTACAGCAGGCTTCCCATCAGAAGCCCTGACACTCAGAAGACAGTGAACCAGTTCTTCAGAGGACTGTAATGGAAGCCAGACGGCACTACTGACTTTGTGAGCTGATCAGAGGCTGTCGGGAAAATGGACATAAGTGAAGAGTAGGGAGAAAGTAGGAAACCTTTTCTTCACGGATGACATAAATACCTAAGTGAAAAAGTCGAAGAAATTTGAAAAATATTAACATCACTAAGAGGTGAATGTGAAAGTTCCCAAGGTTAAAATATGCAAATCACTGGTGAAGACAATGAGTAATTAAAATTTTAAATGTGCTAATTATCATCCCATGAAAAGTCATGAAGTATGCAGGAATTAGTGTGTGCATGATTTTTTTTAAATTTTTGTAACTTTTTATTTTGTATGTGTGTCTGGGTATTCAACCTACACGTATGTCTCCTACATGTATGTCTGTGTACCATGTGCATGCAGCGCCCCCAGAGGTCACCTAGAATTGGAGTTGTGGGTGGTTGTGAGCTGCCATGTGAGTCCTGGCCCTCCAAAAGAACTTCAGTGCACTGAACTGCCCAGTCATCTCTCCAGCCCCGAGTGATTTGATATACAGAAAACCATTTAAAAACCAAAGGGAAATAGATAATAGCCACGTAAACAAAGAGATATACCAGACTTCATGAAACATCAATAAGCTTAAAGCACATAGAATAAGCATCCATGAAGTGGGGTAGGGGGCAAGAAATTAACAACATGAAGTTTTATAAATTGGAAGACACTTCTAAATCCACATATTCAAGAAGCCCAGTGAACCACTAGTTGTAAAAACACAAAGAAAAATAAGCAAAGAGATACAATAATGAAATTATTGAAATATCTGTGACCCAGAGAGAATTTAAAAGCATGCATGGAGGGGTATATTAATAGCCAGTCATATAGTCAATAACTCCACGATTATTTTTTTATTCCTGTATTTACATCCTTATACTATTTCATACCTGTATCTTATCATACAAATATATATAATTGCTTGAAATGATGAACAAAACAAAATGTCCATTGACATAAAAATAGTCTTATTGGGCTAAATTTAT
The DNA here is from genome assembly GCA_902168325.1 of Peromyscus nudipes. Classification (NCBI taxonomy): domain Eukaryota; kingdom Metazoa; phylum Chordata; class Mammalia; order Rodentia; family Cricetidae; genus Peromyscus; species Peromyscus nudipes. Next base: position 22,436 of record CABHPH010157896.1, read on the forward strand.
CCAATGGAAAGCCATAAAGCAATCGACATGAGTAAAACAGAAGCATACCACCATAAATTAGTCTTAAAAACATACTATTAAGAAAAAAAATCCTGAGGTAGATAGATGATTCAGTGGGTGAGAGCACTTGCTGCCCAAGCGTGAGGACCTGAGTTCAGATCCCTAGTGCCCACATTAAAGAAATCATAAGTAAACAAATAAATAAATGAGACATGGCTGCCCACACCTGTAGCCTCAGCGTTGTCAGGGAGAGAGACAGGAAGATGGCTGGGGCTTGCTACTAGAAACCACCTACTTAAACGCTGGTGAAAATCACTAGAAATAAACTCACTTGTCTGCAAGTTGTACAGACATGAGACACACACTCAGGTTAAGACACCCAAATACATAAAATAAATTTTTTAAAATTTCACCGTGATAGCAAAGCAAGAGAAAGGATGCTAGCAGGGAACTGTGAAGTCCAGCAATCAACACGAGTGGTCATCCTTGTCCGTCTCCTTCATGCATGAACTGGCCTTTCCTGACTTCTTTATGAGGTGATGAGCAGTACAGGCATTTTCTTGAATACAAGATAGGGTAAAAGGACGGGTCAGCATTGCCACAGCTTAGAAAAGAAGGAGACAAGGCTCACTGGCCCATCTGGAAGCTAATTCAGGTTGCTAGAGAAAAGAGTAAATTAAGAAAGAGAAATTGACTTTCAACCGTTTGCCTGACCTGAGAAGTGACCACCTTGTATGAAGTCATTGTGCCTTTAGAAGAGACAGAGTCTCCAGACAGCACTTGAAGGCACCCTTATTTCCTCTTTTCAAAACAAGCAGAGAGCTGGGAAATCCTCCCCCTCAAGCTTCAGGAGCTGTTAATTGGCTCCCCAGTAAAATTACAGAAGCAGCCTGCCTGATAATGATTGTAAATGACAGGGACTATCAGGTTTACCTTGTGACTTTCCCCGGGGACTTGCAGTGAGTTTAGTCTGAACTTAGCATCAGCTGCTAGGGTTCCTGTCTTCTCAGCATGCCATGGCTGGACCCAGCCGGCTGTCTTTCAAACCTAATTAGCGTTAAGGCCTTTCCTCCCTCCTACCCTCCCTCTCTCAGCCCAGCAGCCCTTGGTTTCCTTCTCTGCCAGCACTCCTTAGGCATGCAAATCAGAAGCTGAAGGAATGTAACCTTTACAGGTCTTTTGTCGCTGTTACTTGGAAGAAACAATCCTTAAAATCTGAGCATAGGTTATTGCTCTCCTAGGAAAGCATGCACCCATCTCCCTGAAAACCTTCACAGTTTGATGGTATGCACCTTGGGTTTATAATTAAGTAGACCATATTTATCTATATTTTTAACAATTTCATACATGTATACAATAGGAGAGATTTTTTAATAATTCCATACACGTATGTGGTATATTTTGATCAGACTCACCCCTGTTGCTCTCTTTGCCTTTATTCCTCTTCTGGTGGTTTGAATAGGTATGGCACCCATAGACTCATGTGTTTGAATGCTTGGCCTATAGAGAGTGGCACTATTAAGAGGTGTGGCCTAATGGAGTAGGTGTGGCCTTGTTAGAGGAAGTGTATCTTGTGGGGGCAGGTTTTGAGGTCTCATATATGCTCAAGCTATGCCCAGTGTCGACACAGTTCACTTCCTGTTGCCTGCAGATCCAGATGTAGGACTCTCAGCTATGTCTCCAGCACCATGTCTGCCTACAGGCCACCATGCTTCCTGTGATGATGATAATGGACTAAACCTCTGAAACTGTAAGCCAACCCCAATTAAATATTTTCCTTTATAAGAGCTGCGGTGGTCATGTATCTCTTCACAGCAATAAAAACCCTAAGACACCTCTCCTTTTGGTCTCCTTTTTTTCAACTAGTCCCCCTTCTACTTTGATGTATTCATTCTTTTTAAGGACTAGTTTAATTAGGGATTCCTGTATAAGCATGGATAGGAGAATATTTACAGGAGTTTGAGCAACTTATTAGTGGCTACATCATATAGGAAAATTAATCTCTTCTGGGAACCCATCAAGAAAACCCATCACCTGCCAATAGCTCCTCAAAGAAGGGTATGGCATCAGGAGCCTCTCCCTTACCATGTTGATAGGTTTGATCTTGTGCAGACAATCATAGCTTCTATGGGTTCATGGCTACAATCCAGACCACAGCATTTCACAGTGCTTCTTCTTCTAACTTTTATAGTCTTTTTACCTTCTCCTCTGTGATAGTCCCTGGGCATTGGAAAGGGTTATATGATGGACCAGCCTGACTCCAGCTTAAGATGAAAAGCCATCTTATTACAAGATCAAAATCATATCATTCCTGTTTTGATATGTTCCATACCCACCTCCACCCTGATAAGATGTTTTGACAAATAATTTTGAAATCATCTGCCAAGTTCCCACATAACCAAAAACCCTTGGGAATCCCCTAGCCTTGCAGTTTGGGGGCTAAAATAAACCCCATCTTCTCCTGTATTCAATGCTGTTCTTTTTTTTTTTAAAGATTTATTTTATTATGTATACAGCATTTATGACTGCAGGCCAGAAGAGGGCATCAGAACTCATTACAGATGGTTGTGAGCCACCATGTGGTTGCTGGGAATTGAACTCAGGACCTCTGGAAGAGCAGCCAGTGCTCTTAACCTCTGAGCCATCTCTCCAGCCCCCCAATGCTGTTCTTTTAAGCCCCACTTTAGGGAGTTATCCCTATCTGACAGAAAATAAAGCTTGCTTAATTCAACTAAAAGAATTTGAATGATAGTCTTTACTCTCATTTGTTGGGATTAGCATTTGGAGGCCCCAGCAAGATTAAGACCACTCACCCAAATTCTGAAGCCGGACCTTCACTCTAGGACTCCAGGACCAGAATGCTGCCTAAGAGGTGTTCACCTTGAAGATGTTCCAAGGCTCCAGGGCATGCTTTCAGTTTGGGATTCTTGGAGCAAACTGCCCACTAAAAAGAAACCAGCTAGCACCTGTCTGAGGAGGGTTCCATTGGTAAGTCATAGTAAGGTATTTCCTTCTGGAACATCTGTTTTTGATGGGGTTCCTTCTATGGACAGAGAGGTCCCTGATGAGGTACACAAACTCCTGTGCAGGGCATTAGTAAGATGTTATACTGCCTACCTGTTTTTTGTTTGTTTGCTTGCTTGTTTTTTGTGCCTGGTTCTTGGTTCCCTGTGTTTTATTCTGTGCTTTATTTGTCTCCTACCCAGGACTCTAGCAAAAAATTACTCTGCCTGACTGGTTCTTGGATACTGGGAGCCAAGACAGAAGTCAGTCAAGCCAAGTTAAATGTATGAGTAAAAGTGGCCACAACATGCTTTGTTTTTTACCTGTCTCTTCTGACTTTGTGAACATTCAGTGTTCTATATTTATCGGTTTCATTTTTTTCTTGTCTCTGTCCCTTTAAATCCCCAGCCTGCCCCACCTCAGCCACAGAAAAGCCTGAAAACTTTCCAGCCAGTCCTGAGTTGGCTGCTAGGTGCTGACTTGTACAAAACCCACATTGAAACAAACAAACAAAAAAAAAGCAACAGGAGGGTGGGTGGCTGGTTGGGAGTCTTCTCAAGGGCAGAAAAATAAAGTGGCCCAAGAAGGTTGAGGGGAGTGAGGGTGGGGGTGGGGGAAAGGAAACATACCCTGTGGAGGGTTAGGGGAAGACTGAAGGCTGCTTTGGCCTCATTGCCCAGTTTTGTAATCAGGGCTCCAAATTTCTATCTCTGAGTCTTCTCTGTTCTCAGGTTGCTTCATATAGATAATACTGTTTTATGCTATTGAAAAGCTGACTCTGGAATTGGATATGGCTTCCCTCACCTCTAAATTCAAGCACATTTGTTCACATTTTTCTCTCCTGTGTCAGGCAAGCTACCTAATTTTGTTACCCTCTGTCAAAAGAGTGTCTCCTAGCTGAAAGTCCTGTCCCCAGTTGCAAGAAATGGTTGGACTATATCAAAGATTCCCAGGTGTGTGGACAGAAACCAATGCCCAAGGACTGGCCCAACACCAAACTCCTATAATTGTTCAACTAACCACTTCAGCTACATCTGTCCAGACTAAACTATATTTGTTTAATAAAATATTAAAGCTGCACCTCCATGCATTTATATTTAAAAAGTGTACCTTGTGCTGGCAGCCATACTTAGATGATGATGTTTTTAAAAGCGTGAGAGGGTCATGGAGAACAGCTAAACCTTAGCACTGTATGGCAGGCCTGGAATTCCTGAACCGAACCCAAAAAAGGCTATCAATGAAAATGCAGCCCAATTGCAAAAGGAACCCCAGCAATTTTGGAAATATCAGTGTTATATGATAACTGATCTCCAAGAACAGCAGCCACAGTAAAATGGAGCTAGTAGGAGCCTAGGGAACAGGAGATATATGTCAGAGATGAAAGCCAGAGAAATGACCCAGACCCCTTAGAGGAACCCAAAGGGTCATAAATGAATCTCACATATTGAGCATTGAATTGTTTACACTGTTGAATTTGGTCTTACCTTGTCCAGGTTATAATTATGCCCTGTTTCTTCCCTCTTGAGATATATAACAGGGCCCCAGGACCTTAGCACAACTAACTCCATGATAGAAGTCCCATTCAGGTTATAAAATCCAACACACAGACAGCACTATCAGCCAAAATGAAAACAAAAAGCTAAACAATTAGATAAGTAATCCTGTCATGTCGATCAACAACCTAAGCTCCCCTGCCTACTGCCTGTTCCTAAAGGGGAAGCTCCATATGTAAGACTTTCCTTTAAATTTCTTTTTTTTCCCTTTTTTTTTTCCTTTAAACTTCTTAACTTTAACTTCTGTTCCTAGTCTATATCTATTCCAGAAGATTTCCACTTGGCAGGCAGACACCATCCAGAAATCAGATATGGACTACTAATTGTTCCAAAGGTGATCTGCACCATGCCAGACCCAGGTAGTCCTACAAAACTGAAGAACCCTGGACTTGCTGAAAGCTGATATGAACCGGTCCAGCTGACATAGTTGCTCCCTGTTTCTTCAGCTGGGTCAGCAAACCAGATGCTTCTGATGAATGCCCATTGCCTAAATCCTTTCCTGGGCCCTGACAACAACATTCTAATTTCAACTGAGAAGCAGTTATAGAAGAGAATATGTTGCCCTTATCCTCAACATAGGCTGTAATGTGAGGTCCAAAGAAAAGTCCCTGGCAAGGAGGACAAAATGATGCCAATTGGCTTACCAGGTTCCCTCATTAAAAAGGTACCTGTTAAAAACAAATAAAACAAACTCTACCACAGGTAAATTCATTACCTGAAATAGTTCTACAATATGATAGGGTACTTGACCTGCTCTATGTAAAACAAAAGAGAATAGATTGAAGAAAATTTTATTCTTTCTATGCTAACCAGTCATACATAATTAAACAGACCCTAATCATAATACAAATTTTGTCTTCCACCAGATGAAAATTGCTAAAATACTTGCCACCTGCTGGCATTACTCATCCGTACAACAGAAAAAAATGACCATTCCCTATCAAGGATTTGAAAGGGATACATAAGACAAAAGGGGGAATGATGGACCAGCCTGACTCCATCTTAATATTAAAAGCCATATTATTCCAAGGTCAAAATAACTTTATTCCTGTTTTCTGTAAAACTTAACTTTGACCACGTCTTGTAGCTAGAGTTTTCCTGCCTGGCCCACAGTCAGGACAAATCTCTGCCACCCGCCAGTCCCACAGCCGCTCAGACCCAACCAAGTAAACACAGAGACTTATATTGTTTACAAACTGTATGGCCGTGGCAGGCTTCTTGCTAACTGTTCTTATAGCTTAAATTAATCCATTTCTATAAATCTATATCTTGCCACATGGCTTGTGGCTTATCGGCATCTTCACATGCTCTTTGTCATGGTGGCGGCTGGCAGTGTCTCTTCAGCCTTCCACTTCCCAGAATTCTCTCTTCCTTGTCCCGCCTATACTTCTTCCTGCCTGACCACTGGCCAATCAGTGTTTTATTCATTGACCAATAAGCAACATGTTTGACATACAGACCATCCCACAGCACTTCCCCTTTTCTTTTTTTTCAAAAAGGAAGGTTTTAACATTAACATAGTAAAATTACATATAATTTGGGAATTTGGGCATAGCTTCTCTTACTACTTCCTGCTGGAGGGGGGCGCTGTATCTTATGGGGACACAAAGAAAATTTTAGGATTATGGAGTAGTCCATGAGGCTGTATTGTCTGAGCCAGTTGCCTTCAAACTGTTTCGGATGTTGGATCATCTGGGCCATGGTGTCATCGGAGACCTTTCAGGGGGTCTTGGCTGGTCAAACCTGATGTATCTTAATCTGGAACAAAGCCATAGCCTCTGGCTTTCTGTGGAAACAAAAGCAGAGCTTCCTTTCCAGAGTAACATATCCTTACATCCAAATTTTGAAGTCAGGGTATCTTTAAAATATACATATTGGTTTAACTCAGCTTCCTTTACAATCAAATATCTCTCTGCAGTTAAGAATCCCAAAGACAACACAATGCAGATTCTCTGTGTGATATCCATCTTTACGTGGCTTATATTTTATACTTGCTTTACTGTCTCTTTAAAGACTTTATTTTTTAAAATTATCTATTTTTTTATATAACTGTATATATTCCTTTTTATCTTTCTTTGAAGCCTACGTACATTTTTACACACCTTTTAAAGCATTTAAAGTTTTGTTCCATCTGAATCTGTCTTATTGTGAATCAATTGTTTTAAACTGCAGCATTCTAAGACTGAAACAGTTCTGTGGCTGCTGACTCCGCCCACCTCAGCTTCCCAACATGGCAGTGATACTTTACCGTCAGCTCTGGGAGCCTTTGTGGGTCTATGCTTCTATCAAAGCAGCGTGTAGCCTAGAAACCTCTTTTTTTGTTTTGTACTAGCAAAGGCTAAATCCACCACACAGTTTAATGTGCCACTGGCAGATGCCTCATTCCTGCCATACTGCAGGTCGAGCGCACACGCCAGGAACCCGCCATAGTGACTCAAACATGCAGGCTGCCGCTAACTTGAGAGAGACAACTAGGAACTGTTTTTAGCTCCGTTTTAGTATCTTTTTTTTCAGGTTTTAGGTGGAAACTCTTGCCCCACGTTGGGCGCCAAATGTAGATGTAACCAACCGTCTTATTAAATAAGAAACACAGAGCCAATGTAAAGATGAAAGCCCAAGAGGTCAGAGCTAAGAATCTTACCACTTTCCGCCAGCTAGCCTGTCCCGCCAAGAGACCTCTCCGAAAAGGAACTACTCCCTGTGCGTTCGCCTTTAAATAAGAGTTCTGTTCTGCCTTCTCATTGGTTGTAAACCCAACTACGTGACTGCCTCATTACTGCCTGTCTGTATAGACCTCCAGGTTTTCTATGGTTGGTATTGAGATTAAGGGCGTGTGTCTCCAATGTTGGCTGTATCCTTGAACACACAGAGATCTACCTAGTTCTGCTTACCAAGTGCTGGGATTAAAGGCGTGGACCACCACCGCCCTGGCTTTCGCTATGGCTTGCTAATAGCTCTGACCTCTAGGCAACTTTATTTATTAACATACAAATAAAATCACATTTCAGTACAAATAGAATACCACTATAACGTCTTGACCTATTTTCTGGAGTTTGACATGTTCCACACCCTGTGCCCTGACATCCACCCTGATAAGATGTTCTGCCAAGTGATTTTGAGATGTTCTGCCAAGTTCCCACATAACCAAAAACACTTGGAAACTTCCTATCCTTGCAGTTTGGGGGCTAATACAAACCCCACCTTCTCCTATGTTTGATACTGTTCTTTCAAACCCCACTGTAGGGAGACATCCCTATGTGACAGAAGATAAAGTTTGCATAATTCTACTAAGAGAATTTGGGTAATGGCTTTTACTCTATCTTAGTGAGATTAACATATATAGACATTTCATACTCAACAGTCACTATCCTCAACACTTTGACTAGTTCTGAGTTTGCACTGACTGTTGCCCACTGCAAAAGGACATTTCTCAGGCAAAGGCAGAGAGCAGCACAATCTATGGGTACAAACATAAATATTTAAAAGACATTTTGACACGTCCACTAAGTAAAATGACTGTAGTAGATTCACTGCTGGGGTCTGTGCTCTCCTCAACCATGGGCTTTTGACCAGGTTTGTGGTACCAGGCATGAATTCCCTCCTATAGAGCAGACCTTGACTCCAATCAGAAAGCAATTGAGTTGCCCCCATAATGGCTATATCACTATTATACCAGGAGCTGCATCTCACCTGACAGGTCCATATTGTACAATGCAGGATCCACAGCTGAATAAGAACATGGACGACATTTTTGTCCCAGCATCCTGCATGGTGCCTTTGAGCAATATGAATTCTAGTCAGTAGGAAGGAAGATTTCACTTCAGTTCTAGCTTGAGTTCTCTCTGTCCTGTGTATAGCTGCTGTGGAATATTATTTTAAGGTGTGTTACATTTGTTTATGCTGTGGAACATTTGTTTAATGATGCAAAGGTGTGTTGCCTTCTTTTATGTTGCCTCTGTTTAACTCTGTAAACCTGTGTTACTTTGTCTAAAACACCTGATGCTCTAATAAAGAGCTGAATGGCCAACAGCGAAGTGGGAGAATGGATAGGTGGGGCTGGCAGGCAGAGAGAATAAATAGAAGGAGAAATGTGGGAGGAAAAGAAGGGGACAAAAGAACAAGAGAACAAGGAGTAGAGGATGCTAAGGGCCAGCCACCCAGCCACCCAGCCACCCAGCCAACCAGCCACCCAGCCAGCCACGGAGTAAGAGTGAAAGTAAAATATACAGAAGTAAGAGAAAGGTAAAAGCCCAGAGGCAAAAGCTAGACAGGATGATTTAAGTTAAGAAAAGCTGGCAAGAAACAAGCCAAGCTAAGGCCAGGCATTTATAAGTAAGAATAAGCCTCCATGTGATGTATTTGGGAGCTGGGTGGTGGGTCCCCAAAGAGTAAAGAGTAAAAGAACAACCAATGATAGGGTCTTGTCATCTAGTTTTGGTAGGCAACCAAGAGAAATGGCAATAGTCTGTATTTTGGGGGTGACCTCTGGGGTCTTACTGACCAACAACTCATTGGGAGGTGACTCACACACGGTACTGGGATGTTCATGGAATAACTTTTTGCTTATGATAGTAGCTTATGACTTTTTAAAAATAAATTATATATTGATTAACTTATAAAATAGTAAGTTTTCATGCATCCTTATTTTTGATGACCCCTGTCTCCCACTTCCCTTTCCCACCCCATCACTCTGCCCCCATGCCCATCTTAAACCTCCCACCTAGTAGTTCCAGCTGCTTTCATATTGTGTGTTTTACCCCCGACACCTCCTTCCATGGCTCCTTTCTTGCTTCCTGGCTTCTGTTGACTCTCATGTTAAAAAAAAAAAACTAAAACTTCAAAACTCGGAAACACATCTGAGAAAGAAAGTATGATGTGTTGCTTTTCTAAACCTGGGTTACTTTACTCCATATATTTTTCTGTACCAATAATTTTCCTTTAAATGTCATAATTTCATCTTCCTTTACAATTAAATAAAATTCCTTTGTGTATATGTTTCACCCATTTGTCTATTTTCTCTAGCACTTTTAGAGTGTTGGATCTCACATTGAGATTCTTGACCCAAATAGAGCTGATTTGGGGGATCGGGTGAAAATTAAGGATTCAGTTTCATTATTTCCCATGCCGACATCCAGTTTTCCCAGCACCATTTGTTGACAATGCTGTCCTTTCTCCAGAGTACATTTTGCGCATCTTTGCCAATAGTCTGGCGATTACAGTCACAAGGACTTTTTTTTATAGAAGAGTCTTTTATTCTGTTCTGTTGATCTACACGACTGGTTGTGTGCCGGAATCGTGTTGTTTTGATGACAATGGCTTCTGCGACAAGACCCGAAGTCAGGCATAGTCATGCCTCCCGCAGGAGACTTCTCGACGAGAGCTGCTTTGGCTGCCTGTGTTCTGTTGTGCTTCCCCGGGAATCTTACAAATTGTTTTTGTTGTTTCTTTGAAGAGTGGCATGGGTATCTTTGTCGGGGTTTCATTGAATCTGTAGATTGCTTTTGACTGGGTGGTTATTTTCACAATATTTATTCTCCTGTTCCGCAGGCATGAGCTATCTCCTCAGTTTGTGGTGGCCTTCCCTATTGCTTTCGTTAGTGCTTTAAATTTTTCATTGTCCAAGTCTTTCCCTCCTTGGTATTGTTCATTCCAAAGGTATGGTTAGGCGTCTAGGAATGACACTGTTGCCCTGATTTCTTTCTCAGTGTGATCAGTATGTTTTGTCATTTATTTATAAAAAAAAAAAAAAGACTCCTGATTTCTACGTGGTCATTTTGTATATGGTAGAGTCCTGATAGAGACCTGTGTGCCATAAATTGTAGCAATCTTTCTTGCAAAGGATTATTCATTTGTCACATCAAAATGTCACTGGTCTAGGGATAGTGAGGTGGCCCAGTATATAAAGGTGCCTGCTACAACAGCCTCATGGTCCAGGATCAATCTTTAGTACCCACGTAAAGTGGAACTGGTGAACTCACTCCACAAAGTTGTCCTCTGGCCTCTACATGTGCACACCCAAACATACACACAAAATTACTATTATTATTATTATTATTATTATTATTATTATTATTATTATTTTAATTAAAATGAAACTGGTCTATAATCGTATTTTCCCCTTTGCATACTTACTAAGTTTTAAACCACTAATGTATACAGTGAAAACTTGGACACTACATCTGCACATGATATAAGCATGGGGACCCAACTTCTCCTTATAGGTATTTTGGTGTACCTGGATTCTTAAGCAAAGATAAATGTTTACAGTGAAAAGAGTCCATTACTCTTTCCTCATAGACTGGTCCTTCCAGTCAATGGCTACTTTCAGTCTTGGCTCTCATCTATATGTGATAGCTACTACAATCTGCTCACCAGTATCATTCACCATCTCTGGTCATAACATCATTTTTGCTTCTAGCGAGGCGCTTCCATCATTTTTATTACTGTTCTTTTTAAAGTCTCACTTTATAGTTTACTTAGCATTCTGGAGTGTTTGTAGAAACAGGAATTCAATTAGTCATAATACTGAAACCATAAATGCCAGAGCAATCTCTGGGAACACAAATCCCATTGCTCACTCTGTTACTTAAATTGTTAAGGAAGTTTTCGCTGCAGTTAGACTAAAATGATATCTGTTTCTCAGAGTCTGTCATGCCACTTGTTTGTATATAGGTTTTCATGACACAGGATCTCAATATGTAGCCCAGGCTAGTTTGGAACTCACTGTGTAGCCCAGGCTGGCCCTGAACTTGCAATGGTCCTCCTGTCTGTCTTCCAAGTACTAGACTTAAATGTGTGCTCCATCACACCGAGCTATAGCCCCTGTCTTAATCAGGTCCTGTCTTCCCGACCTCGTCCCCTACGATTTATTGATTAAGCCATAACCACACTGGCTTTCTCTTTCGTTTCCTTCTTTCTTTAACTCAAGTGTGTGTTTGATGGCGAGAGCACATTCGTGTTGGTCCTCCCCCATCTTCAGCATCGAGCACAGTGCCTGATCTACATTAGCGAGAGTAGAATAAAAAAAGATGGAAGTCATGTTCCAATCTTTGTTCAGTGTTCTCCTCCTACAAAGAGTAAGATAAACTGAGCAAGATTTAAAAACTTGTCCAGGATGAAGCATCTCTACAGGACAGCCCAAGTGATACTTGGATCTTCTGACCTTCCTTCCACTTTTATGACAAATTTTGTACAATATATGCACATTTAAATAGTTCTGAGGAAAAAAAAAACCCGTAGCTTGTCCAGTTTTGAAGGCTTTTTAAATTGTGTTTTTTAATGATTTATTTTTATTTTATATGCATTGGTATATTGCCTCTAAGTATGTCTGTGTGAGAATGTCAAATCTCCTGGAAGTCAAATCCCCTAGAGCTGGAGTTACAGTTGTAAGCTTCTATGTGGGTGAGGGGAATTAAACCTGGGTCCTCCAGAAGAGCCGACATTGCTCTTAACTGCTGAGCCATCTCTCCAGCCTCCCCAAGTCTGAAAAAAATTAAACCTCAACAATTACTGAATATTGGTTATAAGCTGTTTGAATTCCTTTCACATATCTGCCTATCCTTATACCGGTTCTACTATTAGTGAACATTAGACAGTTACTATGACCTAATTATCTAGCATATTTGCAAGGGATCTGGTCTTATGACTTGCATAAAAACAACGCTATTTGTAAGGGAAAGGCTTGGCTCTGGAGGTCCAGGTAATCAGTAGAGATGAGTTGCACAGGGTGGCAGGCAGACTATTTAATGAGACTGACATTATGAGCATTTACATTGGATGTACTGTGTCTTTAGCCAGATTTCTGGTACCCATCCTATAAAACACTGGACAAAGGGGTACTTCTCCTTCAAATATCTCTATTCTGCTGGAATTAGATCTTTTATGTATGGCTTAAATTTTCCTCAGGAGAACTGAGGTTGAGATCCTAAAGCTTGGTCAGTGTGTACATTAGTTATGGTGCATGGCTTTAGAACATCAGAAAACTATACCATGATTTCTTTCTCAGCAATATTTTATTTTAACTAAGGCTTTTATACATCTTAACAGACAGGGTGTACACCTGGCTAAACAACGATGTTGGGGCTATGTTTTCCTAGGCTGTGAACCCTCGTGCTGTCCCAGGGGCAGTCTTCCATTCAGAACCACTCTCCTCCCCCAGCCATTAGCATCGGCAGTGAGGTGGTACAGCTGAGGCCATCATGTACTTTTAGAAATTAACACCC
>CABHPH010157897.1:4239-31641 GCA_902168325.1 Peromyscus nudipes
AGAGAGAGAGAGAGAGAGAGAGAGAGAGAGAGAGAGAGAGAGAGAGAGAGCGCAGAGTACAAGTTTAGTTGACGTTGCTTGCATGAGCATGCATATGGGATTCTTCACTGGACCATAGACAACTTTCCAGTGTCTACACCATTGAAGAAAATATCTCCCTCTCCCGCAAGCAGCCATTACCTGTCAATAGCAACCCAGGGAAGGGGCGGGTTTCAGGAGTCTTTCTGAGATGTAAGATGTAGCGTTGAAGGCCTTACCCTAGGCAGGACTTGTACAGGCTCCCACAGCGGGCGGCAGTGAGTCCGTGAATACAATGCATGTCTCCTGGGCTTTTGATGTCCTTCGTAGAGCCGAGCACTCCCCAAATGCTTGTGTCAGCCCGACCAGTTGTTAGTCTGCGTAAACGGTTACCCACTGCAAACAGCAGCTTCTCTGACTTGCGGCAAGGCGGCAGCACTCAACTCTGGTTGTAAACACAAATATTTCAAAGGTAGCTTAACACCAAGTCCACTTAGCAAATAAAACAGTTGTAGGTTCTTTCCCGGGTCCTGTGACCTCCTGAGCTATGGGCTTTTGGCGAGGTTCATAGTATCAGGCATGAGTTCCCTCTTGTGGAGCAGGCATCAAATCCAAGCATGCTCCCAACATCGTCGTGCCATTATTTACACCAGTGAGTACATCTTACCTGTCAGGTTGGTGTTATAGCATGCTGGGTTCACGGATGGAGGAAACCACTGATGGTAACCTCTCCCCCAACGGTCACACTGGGAAAACTTTCAAAAGATAACCTTTAGCTTTAAGTCTGGGACTTATTTTATGATGTTTGGAAGCAGCAACTTACAAGGCTTTAAAGGGGTTTATGTAATTATTTAATCAGTTGTCTCAAGTATGTCGTGGAAAGAACAGAAGTACTTAGTGAAATCTGAGGGAAGACTTCTGTAGGTACCTCTGTTAATGAGCATATGTGCATCTCACCATTGGCCCCAGGAAAGCAGGATCTGGAAAACAGCCCTCACCTTGGAGGGTTCATGTGGGATCTTGATACAACCCTGTGTGTCACAACTCACACACTCTTCAAGTGTGAAAATGGAAAGATACCCGGTGTGATGAATCTGAATTATGTGCTCCGCTCCCAGTGCTGTTCTGTTGCTGCTGTTTCTATTTTTTTATATCTTAAAAATAATTCTTCGGTGACTGGCCGCTGATTTCTATTGTACATGGAATCCAGCTTTCTTTTTTCTCCATATACAAAACTGATCATGGCTTCTCGTTGGCCAAGTATAGTAAGAACAATCTTATTTCACCCCCGATGCCCCAAGATCCCTTACCTTGGCTCAGGAATGAGCCTTTCAATGATGAAGTAGGATGTGTCATCCAGGAAATGTTTTCCATGCATGGCACATGCCATAAGCCAAGAGACTCTGCTGGCATTGCAACCCTACACAAGTGAGATTGTGCCTGCTCCCAGGAACTCTGCCTTGTTGTCCCCTCTATCTCTTTATGAGGATGAATCAGAATCCAGCTTCTCACCATCTCATCTCCATTAACAAGTGCAGTTGTAAAGCCAAGGTGGATGAACCTCAGAGCCATTGTAAATGAATTGTAGGCTCTCTAGGCTAGGATTTAAACCAAGGGAGTCTGTGTCCTAAAATAACCTCTGCCTTCTGCCTTCTGCCTTTGTAGTGGTTTGAAAGAAAATGGTCCCCATAGGGAATGGCACTATTAGGAGGTGTGGGCTTGTTGGAGTGGGTATGGTCTTGTTAGAGGAAGTATGTCACTGTGGGGGCGGGCTTTGAGGTTTCCTATGCTCAGGACACCACTCAGTGTCACAGTCGACTTCCTGTTGCCTGCAAGATGTAGGACTCTCGGCTCCTTCACCAGCACCATGTCTGCCTGCACATTGCCATGACCATAATGGACTGAAGCTCTGTACCTGTAAGCCACCAATGAAATGCTTTCCTTTGTAAGAATTGCTATGGTCATCGTGTCTCTTCACAGCAATAGAAACCATAACTAAGACAGCTTTCATGAGAGATCTGCACTTGGAGACACTGTGTGCTGCTGTGATCGACCCCACAGTGGATGGACTCTCTTTGTTTAACTCTTAGCCTTACCAGGTGTGTGACTGTGGGAGCTGAATGCACTTCTCTCAGATTCAGGTGTCTAAATAAGAGCGCCTGTCATCAGAGTTAAATGCCCAAGTAACTGTCTTAACATATTGTCTCGCGCAAGTGTGTTCAGGAAATTGGCTACCAGTATTAGTAATAGTACCAGTACTAGTACTGGTAGAGTAGTACTAATAGTACCAGTCCTGCTCTTTTTGAGAAAGAACGGGGGACCCATTTCTCCCTGGGCTCTGGTCAGGTATAAAACACTGTTAAAGCACAATTATGATCTGTTAAAATAACTGTTAGTATTAATGATAAATTACGTCTCTAAGTACCTTTTTTGATGTTCCTATTCCTATAAATAAGCAGACACACTGAAATGGGGCATTTGGACTTCTCCATGGCCCCCACTGCTTTGAGCAAAGGACCTGTCAGTCTACCAGCCAGACAGACTACTGCTATGCCAGCACCAGCTGTCTTGAACAGTTTGCAGATGCCTGGAGACAACTGTGGAAGAGATTGCTGCTGATCGCCCTGGCTCCTGAAGGACTGTTTGAAACAGTTTGTACCAGAGTTTTCAATTACAAACCTCAATAAACCATTTCCATCTTAGCCGGAGGGGGAGACTTCCCATGAAGGAAGGACTACTATGACTGAGGTGGCAAGGCTGGAGCAATGGGTCCAAGAAAGCTTAAAGACTGTGATTGGCCCCAAATGAATGGCTACGATTGGTCAAACAAACATCTCTGATTGGTTCAGGCGTGCCTTCCTGGGCTATAAAAATAACTATTCCAGGTCATTCAGGTAGAGGACACCTTCCTGGACTGTCTCTCCTGACACTGCAACTTGAGGTCTAATAAAGACATCCCCGAGGGACCTTTCCTTGCTTGTTCTCAGTGATGCAGGCTGAGCTGGATACGTCAATGGATGTAGCTTGGCAGCTGAGCAAATGCCAGTCTGGGCCACTGGAGGTGCCTTGACCCCTGGAAAAGTTCAGTCATGCTGTCACTTGATATCTGAGCATCCCTCCAGTGCTGTGCTGGGAAAGCAATAGTTCAAGAGCTGTACACGCTCCCCCTGGGGCCTGAGACCTGTAGACCCCATGGGCATTGACACTGCCCAGCACTGTGAAGGGATCCGGTACCAATGGGATTCCTGAAGCTGTGGACCAGCTTCCAAGGGCATTGACAGCATTGACAGCAACGTGATGACTGATGAAGCCTTAGTGCAGATGCTTGACAGCTAAAGAAACAGCCCCCTGCAGAAACCTAGACCCGGCCACATCATGGTGGCCTGGTGTCACAGACTGCCATTGATTCTACCTGAGAGTCCTACCCATGATAAGAGAGGATGTCTGTTCCAGAGGGACCATGGCTATGCCCAGAACCAAATGCTCTTGTTGATAAAGGCAACTGTCCTGAGTCACCCTGACAATATCTACTGACATCCCAAGGAGCAGGCAAATGAAAGAGACCCAGGGCAGGAAGAAGAAGCAGAGGCAGTGAGTCCCAGGGCAGCTGATAAAAGGCTCCATGGAACTAGAGAAGTCATTGTCCTGATGGCCAGAATTCTAGAGAGATGTGTAGATGTAACCATCTTAATAAATAAGAAACACAGAGCCAAATGCAGAGTTAAAAGCCCAAGAGGAGCCGGGCGTGGGTGGCGCACACCTTTAATCCCAACACTCGGGAGGCAGAGGCAGGCGGATCTCTGTGAGTTCGAGGCCAGCCTGGGCTACCAAGTGAGCTCCAGGAAAGGCGCAAAGCTACACAGAGAAACCCTGTCTCGAAAAACCAAAAAAAAAAAAAAAAAAAAAAAAAAAAGCCCAAGAGGTCAGAGCAGTAGCTGAGAGCTGATACTAAAAATCCTTTCTTACCCTTCGCTGCCACTGTCATCCTTCCCCTCAGAAAGAGACCTACTTCCTGTGTATCTGTCTTTTTATTGACTTTCTGTTCTGCCTTCTCATTGGTTGTAAACCCAACCACATGACCTCCTCGTCACTGCCTATCTATACAGACCTCCAGGTCTTCTATGGTTGGTATTGAGATTAAAGGTGTGTGTTTCCATGCTGGCTGTATCCTTGAACACACAGAGATCTGCCTGTCATGTGACCGGGATTAAAGACATGTGCCACCACCATCTGGCTTCTGCGATAGCTTGCTATTAGCTCTGACCACAGGCATCTTTATTTATTAACATACAAATAAAATCACATTTCAGTACAAATAAAATATCACCATAGAGATGTCAAGTCCTCGGGGCCAAGGGTCTCAGAGTCCAGGCTGACAACTGTAATACCAGCTGCTGACAAGGGCCAAGGGTGGGGATGCCTGAGGTCTGCACAGGGACTGTCACACTGGAGTACCACTTGTGTCTACTGTCGTTGCTGCATGGGCATTGGTATTGAACACTGTGGGGAGCAAAAGGCCCCAGAGCACAGCATCTGAGGAGCTTCCTGTCTACCATGACTTCTAAGTAGAGCAAGAGAACCCTCAGCCAGCTGATGAGTGACATCATGTCCCCCACAATAAGCATAATCAACCCATCTAAGCGTTTGTAGCCCACATGCTCACAGCTAATGCGATCCAAGTAGAAATCTACATCCACAAATGTACTCCTAGCTCTCCTTCATTTCCCAACTTCCAACATCTGCTACCAGGATGTCTTCTAAGTGTTTCCTGCCTCCTCGTGTCCAACGTGCATTTATCACACCTCCATCTTCCCATATGAGCATGCTAGGCTCATGGCTCAGCTGGACTTCAGCCACCTTGGATGGTAACTTCCATCAGCTCATAGCTGTTTCCATTCTTCGAGTTCCTTTGGCAGTGAGGTGAAGCCTAAGAAAATTTCCGGGATATTTTAAACATGAACAAAATGGCTCATATTAGAATCTCATTGGAGTATGTTAAAATAAACATGTGATATAGTAATATGTGCACTTCTTTAACACATTACATAGTGTGGTGTGTGTGTGTGGTGTGTGTGTGTATGCCTGTGTGTATATATTTGTGTGAGCACACTCCTTTATTGCTTTCCACCTTATGTCTTTGAGGCAGGATCTCTCACTACATCTGGAACTTGCCTCTTTTTGGCTAGATTAGCAGCAAGCAATCACCCAAAACCCTTTTATCTCTCACTTCTTCACTCTGCCACCCAGTACCGGGATGACAGATATGCACGGTCATACCCAACTTTTTGTGTGGGTGCTGGGGATCTGAACTCAGGTTCTCAATGTTTGTACAATGAGTGCCCTTATGCATTGAGCCATCTCCACAACCCAGCATGTGACATTATAAACAATCTAATAATCATCAAACAAATATCATGATTCGAACTTGTAATGAGTATAAACATTATTTTTTTAAAACTGTCATAAACTATCCAATATTTATTGATTTTACAGTTTCTGAAAATAAGAGGGTGATTTTTTTTGGCCTGTGTTTATAAATAAAATATGTGCTATATTTCAACTGGAAGTTAGTGAAAATAAAGATATTATTTTATCATCCGTTCAGAAGTTACAAATGCCTGAATTCTATTTTCCAATATTCAAGGACTCTGAGGCCAGAACTCTAGAACTTCTGAGCTCTCCGCATGCTAAACTCACTCTACATGTCCGTGTGGGCAACAGAATCTTTCTCGAGGCCCTGGGGGTTCATATCTTTGCATCACTGTTCCCTTTCCTGTAGACAGGAATTGTTATTTCAGTGTTTTTCTCAACTGTATCTTCCTCAGAACATCTTTCTAGAATCCACTGCATTCGCTGGCCCCTGCATCAAGGTTCTGTGGCCTCTGCCCAGAGCTTGTTATGATTCTCAGAAGCTGGCTGGTCCGTTCACTCTGTTCGAGCGTTACTAAGTTAATCAATGTTCACATGTTTGCCTTGTCTCAGACTACATCATTCTAATTTGGTTTTATGTGCATGTGTATGTGTGGGGGTGCATGCACACTGAGTGTGTCAGGGTGCCCAGGGAGGCTGGAGGTGTCGGATGCCCTCAAGCTGGAGTTACAGGTGGTTGTGAGTCACCCAACATGGGTACCAAGAATCAAATTCAGATCCTCTACAAGAGGAATATAAGCCTTTAACCCCTGAGTCAACTTCCTGCCCCCTCATTGCTGCATTTTCAACAGCCGAAACCAGTTGAATCATCATCACAGCCTTAACAAAATAACTGTGTTCCATAAAGCCTGTAAATGGTCCCATTTGATTCTCATGACACATCTCCACAGGCTGGTAAAGCAGAGACGAAGTCTCTATGCTACATATGAGGAATACTTAATCTGCAGTCTAAGGGAAGGAAGGCTCATCGAAGACGGAGAAACAGCATCTCTCTCCTGGCTGTGTCTTCATTTCGGCATCCTTGCCAAAGCACAGGCTCTGACAATTACAGCAAGACAGGGAACATCTGGGGCTATTAGACATTTTAGACATCTCTTTATTATAAATCCCTTGAGCTGTGGTTGAACAAATGGGAACAAGGGAGGTAGAAAGAGCTGGAGAAGACACCGCTGACCTTGATCTGCCAGAAGTTGGACTGCGCGGCTCTTTTCTTTCTTGTCCAGGCAAACTTTTGCTAAAAGCATTGCGAGGCTGAGACTGAGTCCACTAAGGACTGCCAAAAATGGAAAGGCAGAGCATGTAACCACCAACAAAGAATCCTGGCGCTGGCTCACACAGTGTGCTCGTGTCAAAGAGGAAGAAAGGGAATTCAAGGAAGGGGAGTGTGCATTGCAGAGAATCCTGACTTCCACTGGGATTCTAGACTGATTCCTTTCAGCAATCAGGCTCATCCTTCATGCATCCTCTTCCTTTTCAAAGATATAACCCACCACACTGTGCAAGAGCACCTACGAAATACAAAATGCTTCCCAGAACGACATTGAAATAAAACGTTAAACACAGTCTTAGATTTCTTCTTTGCTATGTTTTCTCCATAAAAATACTCATGTTACATATTTTAAGCCTAAGATTTGATAGGACTATATGTAAGTATTATTTCTCTCTCTATATATATATATGGAAACTATTCACACATATTTCTTCATATGAATAACGAGAGACTGCTACATCACACATATATACAACTATGTATATGGTATAGTTATGATTAATATTTATATGCATATATGCTTATAGTGAGCTGTAGTGTGCTTGAAGGAAGAAAGTCAATGTGTGTTTGCTCCTATTTGGAGATAAATAATATCTCCCTCACATGCTTGTGTTTTAAATGCTTGGCCTTGAGCTGATGGCATTATTTTGGTAGACTGTAGAATTTTTGAGAGGTGGGGCCTAGATTGCAGAAATAGGTCACTAGAGGTAAATCTTTAAAGATTCTCTGGGTCCCTGGTTCCTGCCTGCCTTCTAGTCCACTGTGATGTGAAAAGCCTCTTTCACACTCTCCTATCATAATGAACTAAACTACTCAATCATGCCATGATGGAGCAAAACTTCAGAGAGTGTGTATTAAATGGAGCTCTCTCTCCTTAAGTCATCTCTATCAGGATGCATTCACAGCAACGCAAAAGCAACAGACATGTACACATCTGTGCATATGCACAGAAGCATGTGTATATCCCGAGACACGCATTTAGGTATGTGTATACACAAAGCTGTAGACATAATTGCATACATTTAAGTATACATTTATAGGTTGATGATGTATGCATGTTCACAAGCATATATAATATATATATATATTACACTTAGACAAAGATGTTATTAGAATCTACATCCACATGAATTACTTCAAAGTTTCAGAGTTTGTTTACTTGCCTTCCCTTTCCCTGGCCCTGACATTCTTTACTCCATCCTCCCTCATCAGAAACCCCTCTGGGACAGGACTGTTTATTGAAATGTCTACGCCTACACACACCCTCATTCTTTTCATTACACACCCTGCCCAGTACTTCTTGTGGTCCAGAATGGAAAGTCAGTGCCTATGCAGACAGGCCCAGGAGAGGAGAGAAATGGGATGATGCTGAAAAGCAACTGTGGAGACTGATCTTAATGATGTCCCACTGGCCAGTGACGGGACTTGTCAGCCTGGAACCCTCTTACAGAGCAGGAGGCTTTGCTTCCTCAAGTGTGGTGTCTCTATTTCATTTGCTGTTGTGTTTCTAGCCAACTCAATATGTGTGACTGCTGAGAAAGGGCCTGTAAACCACTGTGTGAAGGAATACTTGCTTAATTTTTTTTAATTGTGTAAAATTATGAAACTAAAAACTACAAAAGCTTCTTTCTCAAAGAATAAATGACAGCCAAAGCAGGTATTTGGTTATTTGACCAAGATGCATATTCAGCTTATTATGTCTGTGGAAGATACCAGAAACAGAATAGGAGCCCATCTGTGTCCTGAGGGACTCCCGGTAGTCAAGAGAGGGGCCCAAGCAAGCCAAAGGCTGGGCCGAGCACTGAGATGGGTAGGAAAGCTTTAACTCTGGTTGTATGCTCAGGCATGGGCCTCTTGAACTAGAAGGTCAATAGAAGATCAAGAAAGAAAACAGAAATGTCTCCCCACATGGAAAAGCAAGGCAAAAGACAGTGAGTCAGAGAGGTGGTAGAGACAACCCAACCATTCACTGGGACTGGAGAAACAAGGCTTGGGTGGACAGTCGACATCATAGACCATAAGGTTGGAGAAGAGACAAGGGCCATAAGAATTTGTGTTTCCTCTTTTTCTTTATTTTTCATGAGAAAATTTTTTGTGTTGTTTTGTTGTTTAATTTTGTTTGTTTGCTTGTTTGTTATTTGTGTGTGTGTGTGTGTGTGTGTGTGTGTGTGTGTGTGTGTGCTTGTGCCCTGTGTATGTGGGATGTGTTTATGTGTTTGCAGGTGCATCTGCATGTATGTGTGTGTACATGTGGATACCAAAGGTCAACCTCAACTATTATAACAGGTGCCATTCACCTTGTTTGCAGAGACAAGGTCTCTCACTGGGACCCAGGGCTCACCAGTTCCGCTAGGCTGACTGGCTAGTGAATTCCAAGGATCTCCAGTCTTTACCTTCTGAGCACTGTGATTACATGCTAACACAGCAAGCTTCTTCTGTTGGTTCTCAGAATCACTGTACCTACTGAGCTAGCTCAGTCTTGTGTTTCCTCTTAAAACCAGCAACCATCATGAGCCATGGAGATGCTTCTGGGTGCTTCAGCTCTTACTCTGAAGTGCAAGGCACCATGGTAGAAGATTCAAGGATCTCATTTTCTTCCACTTATCATCAGGTTTGAATAAATGTGATGGGAATTTTATTACCCATCTTTGAATTGAAGTGTATAAAGGTGATGTTGACATTCTGATCTCTTTACTGAAACTGCAAAAATGTATCCAGTCTCCAAGCGTTCTACATTATCAACACATTGGCCTAGTGTAAAGGTTGTAGCTTTGGGTCAAATGATGCTATCAAGGGCCCTGGTTGCTGGCTTCTACACAACCAAGTGACACTTTGTCATGTGGGTTGAGAGATGTCCCATCTATAATTGTAATCTTCTTCCCTTGACAATGCACCTTATTGGATGAAAGTATGAGCTTGATGTGTAATTGTGTCAGCTCCAAATCCAGGCCTGGTTTCTCAGGCTTCTGTTCATGGCACATGTATCCTCTCCTGCCTTCATTAAACAAGCTCAGACTGTCAGGCTACAGATAGAGAAGATCATCCATGGTAAGCACACTGTAAACAGCCCAATAGCTGATCAGAGACACGGGAACAAGCCCAGTCCCAGTCAGCAGAACTTGGTTAAAGGAACAGCACCTTCTCCCCAGAAAATCCCAAGCAAAAATATACATAGATTTTTTTTTCCCCAAGAGGAGATCAGGGCTGTTGGTCATGCGTTACTACTGTAGAACAGTGAATGCAAATTGAAATCCAAGAGGCTCTTTAAGTCCCTAATACCTCCCTTTCTGAGCTACAGAGAGTTTGTGCATGGCATTTCATGTTTCTGAGCCTCAGTTTTATTAGTAATAAAATGGGGGCGGCCATAGCCCAAGCACAGTTTGTGTGAAGATTACAGTAGTATTTGTCAAGTGCTTGAAGTTTACAAGTTCTCAAGAACCACAAGCTTTAATCATTGTTGACTCTGTACCTGTGTGGGAGGCCTTATGCTGTGGTTCTCATGAGGGGGACCCTTTAAACATCTATTTTCCACTGTGGTCAGCAAACCTACATTGTGAAGTCAATGTGGTTGGAGGGACTGGAGAGCAGTGGGGTGTGTGTGTGTGTGTGTGTGTGTGTGTGTGTGTGTGTGTGTGTGTGTTTGATGTACTGGTTAGTATGGGTGTGTGCACTAGTGCCTGTGGGTGTGCATGGGTGTGGAGATTAGAAGTCCATCATCATGTGACCTCTTGGATTGCCCTCTATCATATTTTTAGGGATAGGCACTCTCACTGAACCTGGAGTTTATCAATTCAAAAGCTTATCAATTCAACTAGTCTATCTGTCCAATGAATTCCAGGAATCCTCTTCTCTCTGCCCCCTCCCCCAAGAGCTAGCTTTACAGATGTACACTGCTACACCCAATTTTTGCCACCCATGGTTGAGTGGCAGGCATCTTACTAACTGAGCATCTTCCCAGCACCACCCCCCCAGCACCTCTTCCTTAAAGTTGAATTACAAACCAACAGTTAATTTAAAGCAGACTCCTAGGACAGCCGACTTCAGGGTCTAATGACCACAACCTGGGATCTGACTTCTCCAGCTGAATAGTGGGAACCTTCCCCTCTGCCTGTGCCTGACAACCATTCTTCAAGCCTAGGGACATCCCCTAGAGCTCCAGCAATGGTGAGCAATTGGAGTGGCACATGCAGACCACCCAGAAGCCTTCGCTGAGGCACTTGGCTGCCTAATTAACAGCATGACCTGATGGGAGCATGATGTTCCCGCAGCCTGGGCTTGCCAGCAGCCCTGACATCCACTCTCTGGGTTGCTCTCCGGGGGAGGCAATGCCTTTGATCTACAAAGCCTGCATCCACTTTGATCCTGGTCACTTTCGAGGTCAACCTTGCAGCAGCTGAATCTGCCTACTATGTCAGTCACCTGTGTCTGGAGACAGTCTTGTTTAATGTTTCCAAAGAAAGGGAATCTGGGGAGAAAAGGAACTGGCTGATTCATGGGTGTAGCCAAAACATGGTTTTGAAAGGTGATCTGAGATGCTCTGAGCAGTTTTGTTTCAAACTTTACAATCCTGTTAGCTGTAGACAAGGGAAGATTTGGATCCATCGGCGTCTTACCAGGTGTGGAGGCCTGGTACACACATAGTCACCATCGGAGCAGAGGCAAAGCTACCCAACAACTGTGGGGAAGTCTGTGCACTCTTCAAATCTCAATTGCCTTACTCGGGGAATTATTTATTTGGTAATAGCATGTCTAAAGCACCCAGAATATGTCTATCATTAAATAGGATTCTCATAATAACTGCATACAGAGTTCTCTATACAATCTAGATCCCAATAGATGCCCAGGGCCATGACTAACACTGAAATCTGTATAAACTATTTTCCTAGACTTGCATAGACAAATATAATTTAAAAAACCATTCACAGTAAGATATTAGGAACAATGATTTTTAAAAAAGGAACCTGTCTATACTGTAAGAAAAGTTGTTTAAAACTTGCGAAGTGTTTATTGCTGGAATTTTCTATTTAATATTTTCAGAACATAGTTGATCGAAGGTACCTGAAACCTAATGGGGGGAGGGGCTACTATGATTGACATATCACCTCCTACCTCAGAGTGGAAAAATGGAGCCTTGGGGCCCAGGGTAAGTAAGAACCAAAGGGACATAACACCAGCACCCAGCTCTGCCGGTTCTAAGTTCAAGAGGATTCCTGGAGGTCATTGGTCACAGACTAGTTGAATTGGTAGGCTCCAGGTTCAATGAGAGATCCTATCCCAAGAAATAAAGTAGAGAACAATCCAAACCCTGTTTGTCTTCTCCTAGAATTTTCTGTGATTCGACACTATCCTACATGGGCTCTTTGGTTCAGTCCTTAGGGACGTTGTCAAGGTGGTCAGGGCAAAGTCATCACCCCGAATACACTTGCTGTGCTGTGTGTGTGTTCTCATTTCCTGGGATGTCCACCTGTAAATGTGCCCTGTGTTTATTCATATTTCAACAAAACAATAATTTACTCTTTAGCTTTTAAAATACTCATCTTATAGGCTGGGAAATTATAAGAATATTGACGGTGACAGCAAGAGGACCTGAGTTCAAGTCCCCAGTGCTCCCACAAAAGCCAGGCAGACCCTGGGAGCTCCACGGAGAGTCAGTCTAGCCATTGCTGTGGACTTCGGGCTCAGTGCACTGTTAGCTGTAGACAAGGGAAGATTTGGATCCATTCAACAAATATACATTCACCCATACTACATAACTCTCTCACACACTAATGATAGCTCTGACAGTTTGGGGTGGAGAGCCTCCTGAGAGAATATATATATATATATATATATATATATATATATATATATATATTAGTATTCCTTCATGAAAGGAAAATCACTAACAAGCGTAAGCCTTTCTTGATGGTGTGACATCGTTATTATGTGTGATGGGCTAATTCAAATGATCAACTTGATAGAATCTGGCATTATTTGGAAAAGGAGTCTCAGTGAGAAACTGTCTAGATCTCCCTAAGTTGCTTTGGTCAGAGTTTTGTTTTATAGCAACAGGGAAAGAAGGTGATATACCGTGGTTTTCTATTAGCCCTTCGTCACTGTAGCCCATAGAGTTCTGCCCACATCAGATCTGACTCCTCCACTTTGCTGCTTTGCTACATCCTCCCGTCAGGCTCTAAGCTCTTGTCTGAGGATATTTCTTATGCAAGGCATTTTGATGGGTCTAGCTGCTATAGCAGTTTTTCACTACCAGCATAATTGTAATCATCTGGGAAGCTCATTAGTAATGCAGATATCAGGTTTGGACCAAGAGAATCTGGAGACCTTGAGTGAGGCTAGGAGCCGCCCAGTTTTAACAGGCTCCCCAAGGATCTATTGATGCAGGTGGTCTGGGAATCACACACAGAGAAATACCATGTTCTGGGCTCACGACCAAGCCACTCAAGCATTTATCTCTTCAACAGATATTTTTCATGCTAGGTATTAGGGTAGGGACAGGCAGAGATGAAACACACTGACCTTGCTATGTGGGGAAGCTCCCAGCCCAGTAGAGCAGTAACAGTGAATGCTGGGCCAAGGACAATACTGGGTTCACGCTTGAAAACCCTCTCACCCTGTCAAGCTTGGCTTCCACTGTAGCACAAACCAGATCATATTTAAAGGGTGAGTTCCTGTTCCAGGACCAGAAAGTCATTATAAGTAGAGACAATATGGAACACTAGGTGCAGAAATGGCAGCTGCAGACTGCAAAGAGACGGAGGTGCAAGTCGCATGGTATGGAAGGTGTGTGGACTGATGCTAAGCTAGAAGTCATCAAAGGTCATCAGCATGGGTGGCGAGAAGGTATTTTTTCAGAAAGCCATTGGGAGCCACTGAAAGGTTTTCTTGAGGTCAATGACATGTTTCAAGGTTCAGTTTTAGCATGGGAGTCTGTGACATCTTAGGGTTATTTTTAATTAGCCCATATCTCCTAACTTTTAGATCCTAATTTCTGAAAGTTAGCAGATATCGCCAGTTAAAATAAGAGAATCAATAGGAGAAATTGATCCAGGGAAAGAGCATGGTCCTGAGAACCCAAGGATCGCCACCTTGAACAAAATGCCCTATCTTTTTTTTGTCTTTTACTATCTTAGACATGTAATTTGATTTCTAATCTAGTCCCTTGGTTGATCGTATAAATCAAGAATTTCCCAGCCTGTTATACACAAGGAAGCAAAGGTCAAGAAAGGGGAAGAAACTCCTAGAGATGAAGCAACTGGGGTAGAGGCGGAATTCAGTTGCAAGCTGCTTGGGTTCAAGCCCCGCTGTTTCTTGGCCGTTCTCAGCCTCAAGTTTCCAAGTGATAGGACAAGTGTGAGGATTTTAAAATTGGCGTTATTCAGGGACCTATGCAAAGCATTGCTCCATCTATGTCAATTTTCCTCGGGTGGAGCAGGATGGCTGTTCTCCTACGGTTAGGTCTGAATATCTCTGCTCAACTGTAGGACCAGTAGAAAATGGAATATTGTTAATCAAGGTTCTATTGTCCTTCTTCCCCTGTCCCAAGTGCCATTGTCATGCAGAGTCTAGGTCACTCTGACACATGCTTCCATAGCATGGCAACCACAAGGTCTCCCCAACAGAGATGCCAACATCTAACATAGGCAAATAGACAGGGTTAGAGTCCAGGACTGATCTCCTTTCCCATGGAGTTGTTGACTTCGAGACAGAGGAACTTCAAGTCTCTGGGTACCCACGGGTTCTCCTTTGTTCTCTCTTCATTCCACCCCGTGTCTGTACATTTTTCAGCCTTAAGTCGTTGACCTCCTAGAAAATTTGAACAAACTGCTAGCCTTAACTATTGTTACTCTTTGGCCACCATATAAAGCTTCCAACAATGTGCAGCACACCTTTTTCTTTCTTGTTGCTAGGAATATATTATCTGTGATGGTCACTCTTCATTTTCCATTTGACTGGACTAAGAAATGCCTAGGGGAATCTCTGTCTGTAGTGGAATTTCCAAAGAACATGAGCTTGCTAGGGCCTAACGGATGTGTTGATTTCTTGATGGGCTCAGTCAGAATTTGTTGGAATCATTGCAAAGTGGTAAAAGGTAGGAGGTGGGACCTGGTTGAAGAATGCAGGTCTCTGGGAGCATGTCCTTGGAACACTATTTTGCTCTGTCTTCTTCCTGTGTTCTTTCTTCTTCTTACTTTCCAGGAGGAGAACAATGATGTTCTCTGTGTCTCTTTGTCACAGAGTTATCTCTGAAACTGAACATGACAAACACACAGAATTCCTTTTCTTCTGTTGTTTTCTGGGATATTTTGGTTATAAAAAATAATCAAAACAAAAACAAACCTAATACAACAAAACCCAATACAACATTATGAAACTAATAATAATTAGAAGACTAATATGCAATGCATCATTTAATTTGAGCCTCACGGGTCTCTGCATAAAAGCATTGTTAAATAAGATCATTTTCTCATATCAAAACATTGAGGCAGAGTGATTGACATTCAAGAACACAAACATGGGACTCAGATAAAAATGTTAAGTTAGTACCCATGCATGTTTACTTTTTATGCCCCATATACTGACTTTGGAATTTAAATCCTGTTTTGTACTGGGACTCATAATGAACTTTTCCCTACAATAACAGAAACACCCCAGTATGTCTGGAGCACTTATAGACACTTAAACAAATGTATGCATATTTCATAGAAACCTATTTGAATCCCGAGGACAGCATAGAACCATAAAAGCCAAGGCATTTGGTCAGACAAAAATGGAGAGACAATGGGAAGGATATATATGAAAATGTCAAGTTAACTTTTTGATGTTCAAATGTTTAATACCACTTGAGAACTAACTGTTAAATATGACCATGAAGGAAGAAAGAAAAAAGCCGTCTTGTCTTTCTGCCCTGTGAAGTCCCCTCTGTCCCACAGCTGTGAAATTTCAAGTGGGGTGAGAGGGAGTTTTGTGAGACATTTCAAAGATCGAATCTCCTGTAGGAATGAGCCGTGAGTCCCAGGGGTATAATTCTGGAGCTCTTTCCTAATAGACTCCTTCTGTTTGGCTTCTTAGTATTGCTTCCCAAACCTCCCTCCAGGAAAGCAAATAATAATATAATTATTGAGAGTACTTGATAAAATATGTGTTGAATGAGATTCTTCCACGTGGAGGGCAGTTAGATTTTATAATTGAGGAACCCTTACAAGCAAGTTTGAAAAGGACAGGCCTCAACTGGGAGATGGCTGAGCTGTGCATGTCCCTAAGGCGATTGGAAGCTGTCTCCGGTCATAAATCACTCAAAGCCAGATTCCTTCATAATACATTTTTCACATAATCTCAGGAGCCCATCACTCATTAGAATGCTGAGAGTTCACTGATATGCCCTTAAAAATAAAAATACCCAGGAAGTGTGTGGCACGCGCTCCCGTTACACCAGCCCTTGAGAGCCATGAAGCTCATTTCATCAATAAGCTTTGTTCCAACACTCAGCGCTGAGCAGTTCCTTCAAACAATAGGGGATGGCAAGGGAGGAGGGAAGGGAAAGGGAGCCAAGACCTCAGGATTCCTGGAAGGACCTGAGTCAGAGCTCTCCAGAGAGGAGGGCTTCCCTGTCGGGAGACTGCCTGTCCATCCATCCAGTTCATCCATGGCATCTCTTGGGGGAGTTCCCAGGTGGTAACATCCTGGGTCCTTCTGATCAGGGATCAAGTCTCTTCTGATTACACTGATCGGCTGCCCTGTGTGTGTGTGTGTCTGTCTGTCTGTCTGTCTGTCTGTGTCCACATATGGAGGTTAAAGGACACCTTTCAGTGTCACTCCTCAGGGATTATCTATCGACTGTCCTCTTTCTTCTTTGGAGACAGGGCCTCTCGCCACACTGGCACTTTGTAAGAAGTTAAGCTGCGGTCCTGTGAGCCTAGGGATCCACCAGTGTCCTGCTCTCCAGTGCTGTGATTACAGGGAGTAGTATGATAGCGGGCTTTTCTTCTCTCTTGCTATATTTATTTCCTATGTGGGTCCTGAGGATGGCTCTTGGGTCTTGTGCTGTATGGACTGAGCTGTCAGGCAGCCGACCTGCTTCCTCTTGGTCAACACCTTTCTCATGGTTCCCACACTGACTCCCCTTCTGCAGCACACAACTCACTCGGTAGGAAATATCCCTCAATCCTCATGCTCTTTACTTCATCCAAACCCCTCCTTCGCTCTTTGACTGGATTGGATCATTTGGTGTCTTCTGACACGGTTACCTCCCTCGGTGTCTCCTCCTCTTCCACGCGTCTGATGCTCCGGGCCACCCTTTAGGTATCATCTCCAACTTTTAAAATTTCTTCACCGATATTGTTAGAAGGATGCTGTCCCCCACATGGATGCACCTGCACTTCCTATGCGGCCTATTTGAAATTCAACTGGATTTGAAACGCAACTGGAAACATCCCTGTGGACAATTTCTTTTGACCTCACCCAAGCTTCACATCCCTAACCTATGTTTACTCCCTAAACATCCTTCTGTTTCTCCTGATTCCTAAAAATCATTTTCCGCAAAGAAATCAGACCAGAGTCTCTGGGGGAAAAAATCATGTCATCCACAGTCAGGGGTTAGCCACCTCCCATGATTCTATCACTAGTTTGTCAGCAAAGCCCACACAGACGCTTTGCAGTCTGGTTGGTACTCCCTCATCCTCTATCATGAATGTCCATCCATTGTCTGTTAACAGATGTCGCACTCTCCCTCTTCACAGACCATGCTCCCGGCCTTTGTCATGCAGAACCCCCTTCCAGTGATGTCCCCAGTGGTGTCTCCTAGTTACCTCTTATCTTATGAACCCCACTTCAACTGCTAACTCTTGAGAGGTTCTTCGTATGCAGGCTATCTGAGTCAGTTCTTCAACCTCTCTCCATCATGTAATCTTGACTCACAGGAAGAACTCTCTCTGGCTCGTGGTTCAGGGAGTAGAGTCTACCATGTCTGGCAAGGCATGGGTGGTGAATCTATTTCCTGTGTGTGGCAGCAGGGATGTGACTTTTTCTCAAATCTTGGTGGATCAGAAAGCAGAGATCTTGGGCTGACCCAAGTCCAGGCTATGACCATCTAGCCCCACCCCTACAACCCTAAGCCCTGTGTCTAAAATGGTCTTCAATCTTCAAAAGCAGCGCCACCCACAGTGAGTGTTGGAAATGTGTTAGCCTATGGGAGACATTTCACATCCAAATCACAGCACCATGGAGGAAGACACAGCTATATGGATGACCTTCCTTCAAACCTAAGTTTGGAGTTCTTGGCTTGGAGACCAGCAGGGATAAATGTGACCTTTTTCTGCTCAATAATAATGTGGTGTCCAGAGCAAAGAGTAGCAGTGCTCTACCTCAGAATCATCTGTAAAATTAGAATAATACAATCTACTTTTATGTAATTATTCAACCACCGTCTAGCAAGTTAGTCATAAAGGTGGAATTAGAAGTCTGACCTACCTCACTCCCAGTTTGTTGCACGCTGTCTGCCTGAGTGACAGTGTGTGTGTGTGTGTGTGTGTGTGTGTGTGTGTGTGTGTGTGTGTGGACAGCCCCACACTAAGCCTGCAATCAACTGCCCTTCACTCAGCATCAACTTAGCCCAGCCAGAGGAAGTGAAGAGTTTGGGACTCTCCTCATCCATGGCTGTGTACCTGAAGTGAAAATCATCCCATTCTGTATCATCAGACATTCTGCTTGAAATCGTAAGACTGTGACCAGATGGTAGGAGCAGCTGATTCTCCTTAGAAAACTTGGTAAGAAAAGGCAGGAAATAGAAGAATACAAAAATACTTTTCCAAGTTTGAGGGAGGAAACAGAAGTTGTGCAGAAGAGAGCAAAAACTTCACTTTAAGATGATAAGGCTTAAGCTTGAGGGTTTTTAGAGTAAGCTTTACATGATGAT
Source organism: Peromyscus nudipes (assembly GCA_902168325.1). Classification (NCBI taxonomy): domain Eukaryota; kingdom Metazoa; phylum Chordata; class Mammalia; order Rodentia; family Cricetidae; genus Peromyscus; species Peromyscus nudipes. The sequence goes on from CABHPH010157897.1 coordinate 22,869, forward strand.
TCCCAGGGTACCACCCCCTAACATCTCTCTAGAGCAGTGGTTCTCAACCTCCTAAATGCTGTGACCCTTTAATACAGTTCCTCATGTTGTGGTGACCCCCAACCACAAAATTATTTTTGTTGCTACTTCCTAACTGTAATTTGCTACTGTTCTGAATTGTAATGTAAATATCTGACATTCAGGATACCTGAGATGTGACTCCCAAAAGGTTGCAACCCACAGACAAAGAACCACTGCTCTAAAGGGAGGAAATTTGCATAACTGAACTAACACCACAGTTAAGTGACCAGAAGTCAATAGAAGAAGGAGGGTAGGGAGAACATTGACACCCTCAGCAAGAGTCTGTGCCATGGTATCTCTCTGGCTGCTGATTGTTTCCACTTCTTTCTGTGTTTGGCACACAAAACTTTTATGTGTGTGTGTGTGTGTGTGTGTGTGTGTGTCTGTGTGTTTGTGTATGTGTGGCGGTCAGCAGGTAACCTTGGCTGTGCTCAGGTGCCACCTACCTTGTCATCTGAGACAGGTTCTCTTATTGGCCTAGGATTTGCCAAGTAGGCTGGGCTGTCCATGGGCATCTACATGTGTTCTAGCATTGGGATGATAGGAGCATGCTATCATGCTGGGCTTATCTTGTGGGGCTTCTGGGCATCCATCTCAGGTTCTCCAGTTTGCCTTTCTAACTGGCCTGTTTCCCTAGCTTATTTTTTTTTTTAAAAAAAAAAAATGATCATGGTCTAGCAACATATGTGTTTTGGTATACATTGTACCAGCATTTGCTGAGAATCTGCTGGTGTCAGAACATAGCCTAAGCTACAGTCACAGGACAGACCTCTCATTCTCATTATGCTTTAGCAAGATTGGAACCATTATTCCCTTGTACAGGTAAAAAGACCGAGGGTCAGAAAAGTTAAACTCTTTGTTCGGTGTGAAGAAGTTGTATGGGGTTTGCATTGAGTCAGTGTGATGCTGAAACTCATTTATTAAAAAAAGAGTTTCATCCATGGATGACGGCTTTGAAAGACCTTTCCTATCTAATGTCACACTCAAAATGATCTCTCCCCCAACCTCTCCTGACTTGGTTTGATCTCTTTGGGCTTTTCTGGATATGTGAGATCTGTGCTTCGAGAACCCACTTCCAGGGTCTCCCCCATGCTCTCTCCATATTGCCAATGGGTGGGGATGCATGGGTATTCCCCCAGGCGGCGCAGCAGGCCCGCCGTCCATCAGTCAGACAGTAGGCTCCGTGGCCCACTTCTTCTGGTCCACACTGGCAAGAGAACAAGTGTCAATTATTCCGCTTGCAGCATCTACAGAAGCAGCAGTGACTGTGCTCAAAGGCAGGCAGGGCATGTGATCAACTCCAGTCACACAAGCTCCTCCTCACAGGAAGACACCACACCACATCACTCTGGGGATGGGTACCTGGGTCTGGGGTGGCAGGGCGGCAGCTGTCTAGAAACAAATCCTCAGTGATACAGTCATCCATCTCTCTGGTTTCACACCTTTTTTCTTGTCCTGTGTGTTTGTCTCTGCTTTTCTCTCTGGCTTAACATCTTTTATATACAGCCTCCCTAGGCAGGTCATTAGAAACTACTGATTCGCCAGGCGGTGGTGGCGCACGTCTTTAATCCCAGCACTTGGGAGGCAGAGCCAGGCGGATCTCTGTGAGTTCAAGGCCAGCCTGGGCTACAGAGTGAGTTCCAGGAAAGGCGCAAAGCTACACAGAGAAGCCCTGTCTCGAAAAACAAAAACAAAAACAAAAACAAAAAAAAGAAAGAAAAAAAGAAAAAGAAAAGAAACTACTGGTACCTCCTTCCTTCCTTCTTTCCTTCCTTCCTTCCTTCCTTTCTTCTTTGTTTCTTTCCTTCTTTAATTCTCTCTTCAACCAACCTAAGCACTAACTCACCATCTGTTTTTCTGCAGCATATGAGCAGAAACAAACAAAACGCTGTTGTATAAGATAATCATTGCGAAGACTTTTTACATCTCTCATCTTGTAGAGGTGCAGGAAAGGGCAAGGTGTGTATCTATTAATGGAGGATCCAGAACCAGAACTTTCTCCTTTGATAGTAATTACTACCTTAGTCCACAACACTCCACTAGATAACATAATCCCCCTATATGATACAAGCTGGTCTTGCAGTGAGACTTGACTAAAGACTTCCCGCACACAGCTCAGCCATTCTGTCTCCCCACGGATCCCCTTCTTCCTCTGCTTCTTCCCTTGCATGACATTCTCCTCACATACGTAGCCCACTCACCCAGGCTGATGGTTCAAGGTGACCAGTGACCAGTGGTGGAATTCTTAATCCAGACCCTTATCCTGGGAAAGAGCAGAGGGTCTCAGGGTGGAATGAGAACTCAAGAGGCTTTGGACTTCAGTGCCAGCATGGAACTACAAAGGGAACCTGCCCTGAGACACCAAAGCCGCTGCCTTCACATCACAGAGCTGCACACTGGATCCTGCTGTTGTTAACTCAAGAGTTAGTGAGGGAGGACGCACTGGACTATAGAGCTTCTCTTTCTCTCTCTCTCTCTCTCTCTCTCTCTCTCTCTCTCTCTCTCTCTCTGTATTAGTTTCTTTTCTCTTTGTTGAGACAAAACACCTGACAGACACAATGAAATGGAAGAAAGATTCTTTTTGGTTCATGATGAAAGAGGTTATGTCCAATTGTGATGGGAACACAGGGCTGGGACCCTTCACATTTCCATGGATTCAGAAGCAAAATCAGGGAATGGTAGCACTCCATTCTTTATTCCTCTCTTCCATTTATCCATCATAGACCCACACACATGATGCAGCCCATACATTGAAGGTGGAGAAGGGAGGGTCTTCCTCATCTATTGAATAGTTCTGGAAATACCTTCACAGACACTCCCAGAGGTGTATCTTTTAGCATCCTTGGCTTTCCTCAGTCCCATCAATTTGACAGTTATAATTGGCTATCACAATAGGTCTGGGTAGGAATTTAGAATGTCAAGGAATTTTTTTTAAGCTCAGAGAGAGTCACAGCTTGTTCCAAGACAAATCTGAACTAACTGCATTCTGCCTCTCCTTCTGGTCCAGCAGCACTGCCCCGGAGAGAGACTTGTCCTCTCTAAGGAGGCAGTAAATGAAGGATGCTTTTGTTCCTTTCTTCCCTCCCTCTGTTTGTTCCCAACTTTCCTTCCTGTCAGATTACAGGAAACCTAAATGGTACTGCTCTTCCTGGGATTCCTCCAGACTGGGCTAGCTCTGAGATCTCTGATAGTCTTCTCCATTAGAATTAGAGAGGCCCTCCAAGGGCTTCCGAGATCTTATTTTGGCCCCATTTTCTTCCTATCACTTGCAGGGTGCTAGGCTAACCTGGACAGACAACATTTTAGATGTTTCCACCACACCCTGACAGACTCCCACAGGACTTCCAGAGGAGCATGGAGGAGCCAAAAGTGCTGCTGTTCCTTTGGCTGTAGATGTGAAGCTGTTGGCCAAGCCCGGATATGCTCAGAGGAAGAAAGAACAGACAGAGAGGGAGAGTAGAGGAAGTCGGAGGTGGCAGGAGGAGGCCCCATTTCTCAGCATCATAGTCAGGCCCTATGAATATGGCATGTACTGCTAGCTTTGCCAAAGACAAGGGGGTAACGTTTGCCTGCAAATTCCAGGGAACCGAAGCCATATAGCATCTTAGTGTGGGCCAATGAGAGCAGCCGTCTTCTTGGCTCTCTAGGAAGATGAATTTTAGGATCTTTTCCTCCAGGAAGAGATGGTGAGTCAGGGGGAAAGGGTGTGAAGCACAGTATGAGCATGCCTGGGCTGTGAGATCGGAAGCACAGCACCTACAACCTATGTGAGGCTGGCAGAGACTATGGTTGAGTCGGCTAGCCAGAGCATCCCATGCCTCTTGAGTAGGCCAACTGAATCTTTGTGGATACCATCTTATGTATATACTGGTTGCGTGACAACTACCCAGCAAGATGATTGTGGCGATCAGAACCCCCTAGCACATAGCACAGAATGGCCATGTGACAATGATGGGCATTATGAGGAAGCAAAAGAGGTCATTTGGTCCTCCACACTGTGGGTAGTTCTGGACAGAGTACTCCTCTAGGCTGCTCAGCACTGGCAGACAGAGTCCTTAGCCTGACAACCTGCTGTGTTTCAGTGTGTGCCTGAAGGGAAGCACCCAGAATGCTCACCAGATGGGTGTTGTATAAATAGCATCTTTGCCCACTGTTATCACTGTCCAAATCTCTTTATCAAAGCAAGATTTTCTGTGCTTCTCACCACCACTGGCTGTGGCCTCTGGTCACCCTTGACTATGTCTCTACTTCAGAGGTCCAAGAAGCCCTGCAACTCACAGCTCCAGGCTGCCACCACCTCAGCAGTGTATTCCATCAAAAGAGAGCAGCCCAGGGATCCGGCAACCAGCGGAGCAGATCCAAGTCTGCAGCAGATCCAAGTGTACAGGCGCGTCTCCATCTGGCCAAGTGTCTTCTGTCTGGGACACGACCACCCACGCCATTCTTTCTGATCAAACAGTCGGGCTTCCAGTGACTCAGCTCCCGTGGAAGTTGAGCAGGGCCCACTCTCCTTCTGAGGACGGAAGATCTGTCTCCCAAATGAGCAGGAAGTGTGGGCTGTGCAGCCCTCTCCTCCTAGACACCAGAGCAACAACTCATTCCCAAGACATGGAGGCAGTTTTCCTCCTGCCCTTGGTTGTAGCCTCATGTGCTTGCATTATCTTGCAGAGATAGGCCAATGGAGGTGTGGAGTGGGAAGTCAGGGAGCTTTACATCAAGTTATGATTTAGTCGTTAGGAAGTGTGTGACCCTGAACTTCTCTCTTGACCTCTCCCATACTCACTTCCCTCATTTGGACAGTATGAATAGCAGTGCCTGCCCCTCCCACCATAGAGGCCTCTCTCCTCTACTCAAGACTCAAGGGATAGCAATGGAAGCGAAAGAGTCTTCCCAACTGTAAGGCCCCTCCACCACAGGCTCTCACTGTCACTCGCTAGGTCCCTGGGGAGGTGTTCTGGTTTTCATCCCTTAAGCATTCCTTTCCTATGTCACCTGAAAGTAAGTTGGAGGCAGAGGCTGCAACCGGACCAGGAGAGATCGGCCAGAGAGAAGGCTGGGTATCTAGGGGTACGCAGGAGAGAAGATTTGGGTTGGTTTTACATATATATGCATGGTGTATGCATGCTCACAGGTACATGGCATGCATGTGTGTGCAGGTGCACATGCACTTGTGCAACAGTAGATACAGAGCCAGAGGCTGACGTGGGATGTCTTCCTGTCACTCTTCACCTTGCTTATTGAGGTGGGGTCTCTCTTCCTGGGCCCTGTGCTCATCCTTTCTGCTAGCTGGCTTGCTTACTGCTAGCCCCAGGTGGGCTGCCACACCCTCGGGCTTTGCCAAAGGCTCAGGGGATCTAAACTCTGCCTTCACCCTTTGCATGGTAAGTCTTTTACACCTCTGAGCCATCTCCCCAGCCTCAGGAGTGAAGTTATATAGTTTTCCTCACTAAATCCCTTCTCCCGCCTTGCTTTCTCTCTGCACCCAACAGAGAGAGCCAGCTTCATCTTGGCCAGACACTGAGGTAGGCGCCGGAGTTGAAATCATGTGAAATCTTCCACAAGTGGAGAGTGGAAAGAGGTGACAGAAACAGAAGAGGAACTCAGAGGCGATGTGAGAGGCTAGAAAGCAACAAGTAGTAGATGTGGGGTCCCCAAGGAGAGAAGAGACTAAAGGCCTTTCTTTAAGGATCCCGGAGCAGCCTTCTCAGACAGAGACGAGTCAGAAGGTTGAGTGGCTAGACCAAGATGGCCAACGGCAACCTGTGTTAGCTTTACTCACCTCAGTTGTGTATAATTTGAAGACTGATCTCTTTCCCAGGCTTGTGGGCAAGCCTGACTCTGTTGGAGGAGTAGTAATAGTAATAGTAATGATAATGATGATAATAGTAGTAGTAGTAGTAGTAGTAGTAGTAACAGTCTTTGCTTCATCAGGAGTGAGGAAATCATAATCCCCTTCCGAACTCTCTAGTTCAAATTCAAAAGGCTCTGCTCTGAGACCCCTCCCCTGTCTGAATCTGGAGTCTTCCTAGATTTAGATTACAGCTCTCTGGATGCTAGCTGGTCCCTTTCTTATTTGTATGCATTCCAAAGATTCCATCAGATCAGGGCCTCAGAAAATTCTTTAGCCCTGGACTCTGTACTCCTCCTACCCCACCTCCCCCAGATTTCTCTAATATCCACTCAACCTTGCTTTATGACCTTTTTTACCTGAGGTCCCAATACCTGGGGCACGAAGGTGACACAAAGCCTTCAAACCCAGAAAGTCTGCGGTCTCGATCCATCTTAGCCATTATTCTTTGGTCTTCTTCAGTAAGTTTTCTGTGGTCTTTGGGCCTTGGTTTCTTTATCTCTCAAATAAGATCATTAGCTTTGACCTGACTTGGCAGGTTCAGGGGTGGGGTGGGGAGTGGGGGATCGTGGCTTATGACTGATTACTGGAGACTTATTAAAGTGTAAAGCATTTGAGTGCTGTCTACACATAGCCTAGTCTGTAGACGAGCTTCTGCTCTGGGAGACCCTCCTTGTCTGTAAAGGGAGGGACGCCTTGAATTCTATGATGTGCACACCATCTTTCCCAAAGTACTCATCTTTCAGGCAGATAACCCTTGTTCCTTAGGCTCTTGGAGCACAAATCAATTCCATTTCAAAGCTATCCGCTTGTCGCAAGTGTCCAATTTTTTCTTCTTTCTCCCGCTAAACACGCGTCTGTCTTCTAATGAAGATTTCTTCCTGCTATTAGTTATCTCGAGCCCAGGAATCCAATAGTTGGAATGAGGTTCTGCGGATCCATGCTGGGGAGTTTGGGCCCAGCGTCAAGAGGGATCACTTTCCAGAACAGTCTAGACTGTATGAGGACCCAGTTCCAAGGGGGAAGAGGCGGTGGCAGCGCCGCCGCCGCCGCCTGAGTCATGAGGCGATCGGGCTGGGACCCAGGCTTGGAGCAAGCAGCCTTGTCAGGAGTACGCTCCAGCTGGCTAGGTCGGGCTCCGGGTGACTCTGCCAAGATAAGCTTCTGCTACTCACTTCAGGCTCTTGTCTGTGGGAGACTGCCACTAGCATTGTTCTGCTGTGTATGGTTCCTCCATGGGACAGAGGCAAAGGGGAGCAAATCCCCCTTCATCCCCCCCAGATCCTTAAAATTAGTTTCCATAGATGTCAGAGCAGGGAACATGCTGGGCTCTCCTGCCTCAAGCAGAGTCCTGTGTCTGGCCTAGTTCACTGAACTCACTAGCTTCACTGTTTGTCGTGGAGAGAAAAATCTGTCATTTCTTTTCAGCATGCAGAAATGGAAGGTGAGAAAGAAAATGGTTTAATTACACGTCTACCACCTCACCGGAGACCCGCCTTCCCTAGCTCATTCCTCGGCGACAGACACTGTTGCCTTTATTTAATGGATTCCAAGACGACATTATTTTATGAAGGGATGGGACACAAAAACAATGCTGTCCGTTAGGCTGGCCCACAGCTGACGGTCAAATACATCCTCAAAGCAGAGAACAAAAACGTCTTGAAAACAAATGAAACAGAGCACCTACCTCCGGAGGAGGGCTACCGGAAAGACTCATTAAGATCACGCATCTGAAAGTGTTTTAAAACTGTCGCACACAGTAACTTGGCTGTTGTGTTTGATAAAGGCAGCACACTGCCAGGGGAAAACGCAGCCCTAGGTCGCCCAGCCCTGTTTCTCCTGCCAGTACCATCAGCTCCTTGCGGGGGAGTGCTGGACCACTTCTTAGACCCTCAAGAAGCTTGGTTATCACTTGGCTCATTAGTTTGTGCTCTGCTTTTCTTACAAGCACAGGAACACAAGGACACACAAGATATGTTTGTCTTTAATACATACACACACATATATATCTTTAATACATACATATATATTTTTAATACACACATAATATATCTTTAATATATACATATATGTGTGTATATATGTGTATACACACACACACACACACACACAAACACACAAACACACATATATGTAATGTTTACCTGAAATTCAAATTCTGTCCATCATCTTCTATTTTTATTTTCCATCCATGGCAACTTTGTATAAATTCAAGGGTCCAACAATTGCTAGGCTCAAGCTAATACAAGGATCATAGGAATAAAGCCCAGGCTTTTCCAAGGACAGGGTAGATTAAAGGTGAGTTCATGAGGATTAGGAGCTAGGGGCCATCAGAAACTTCCAATGGTGTTTGAGTCCAAAGAAGGGACATCTGAGTAGGAGCAAAGAATACAGCTTCTACACAAAGACAGAGCCTGGGCTGCTAAGGGATTGCAGGCAGTAGCCAGATCCCCCTCTCCAGAGATGCCTCAGAAGAAAAGTCAAGACTTCAAATAAATGTATTTAAAAAAAAAAAGAAGAGGAGAAGTAGGAAGAAGAGGACAGAGAAGAGAGGAGACCACTAATTAAGCAGTAATTACGGGAAGAATGTTAAGAGTTACAACAGGACCCAGTGAGATGCCTCAGTGGGTAAAGTCATCCACCAACAAGCCTGAGGACCTGAGTTCAATCCCAGGGACCCACATGTTAGAAGGGGAGAACCAACTCCCGCAAATTGTCCTCTGAGTTACACACAAACATTCACTAAATATAATTGTTTTAAAAATGTCCTCTTACTGAACAGACATCCAGGGATTCTGCATGGGACTGACCTAGGCCCTCTGCATAGATGTGACAGTTGGATTGCTTCATCTTCTTGTGAGACTC
>CABHPH010157897.1:31741-57491 GCA_902168325.1 Peromyscus nudipes
CTGCCTCTGCTTCCCGAGTGCTGGGATTAAAGGCGTGCGCCACCACAGCCCGGCTAGGCCATGTTTTATTGATACCCATGGAAGGCCTGCTCTTTCCTGAATAGAAATAGAGGAGGGGAGGTGTGGGTTAGGAAAGGAAGAAGGAAAGAAAATTTTCAGCTACATGTGGGGGAAGGGCGGGGAGGAGAAGAGGCAAGAGAAACTGGGGTTAGGATATAATATAAACAAATAAATAAAAAGAAATTAAAACTGTCCTCTTTGGGGCCTCATTAAGCATATACTTCTCTCTATACTGAAGAGGAAAATTCCTTGTGAAGGGAGAAAGGTTACAGTGGATACGAATGCTCCAATATTGCTCCATAAATAAGCAAAGTTGTACATGATTGATCTGTCGTGTTTGTAAGGGTTTCAAGTAGTTGATCTTCCCTCTTGTTTCGTCTTTAGCTCTAGTGTCCATAATAAATGAACCAATACATAAATAACCACAATGTTCCCATCATAACATTTTAGAAGTTAAATGTCAAACTCTATAAAAAAAATCAAAAGGGTGGAGTTCATTTCTCCCCTCTTAGGTCCCATTAGATCAGCGTTCTCAACCTGTGGGAGAACACTGGGGATCTCCTTAGACCATCTGCATATCATATATTTGCATTACAATTCATAACAGTGGCAAATTATAGTTATGAAGTAGCAATGAAAATAATTTTATGGTTGGGAGGTCACCACAGCATGAGAACTTGTATTAAAAGGTCACAGCATTAGAAAGGTTGAGATCTATTGGACTAGATAAATTTCTTAGTAGCGCTTAGGCTTAATATAAGCAGAAGGAAGAGACTGTGTGACAAACAGTTTGTTTTGACTTTAAGCATTGCTAAACTCGGGCCTTGATATTCGATCATGTTGCCGAGATAGTAAAGTACACTTGGATGTCAGTCAATAGTAAGTGAATGGCGTTTGTGTTATCTTGTAACACACAGGTAGATGGCAGTTATGACTCCTGAGTTAGCTATGGGCTAGTGAGTCCCAGGGCTCCTGCACAGTACTAGCCAAGCTCTTGCAATAGGTTGGTGACAGCTGGATGCCAGCCCTGTTCCCCTCCCTTCCTTACTAACAGTCTTGGCACTCCAGTGAGACCATCTGTGGCTCTGTTGCCTAATCGAAGAGACACAATGAATACCTCTTTGCAGAGTGGTTTGTGAGAATCACATGAAGTAATATGTGGAAGGGTATTGAAACGAAAAAACAATATGTTGGCATCAACAAACCTTAAATATTTAGTTAGTTTCTTCACATGACTGGGCAAGGAACCTCAGCTTCCTTGAGTAAAGCCTGTTGTCTCTGTTCTCAGCATATGCACCCTCAGACATGTGGAGGAAAAAGCTGGGCAATTTTAAGTTTTGTCTTAGGTGGGATCTCAAGTCACTGCTCTGGAGGCAGGGGAAGCTGACCTTGACTTAGGGATGCTCTCTTAGAAGGTGAATGAGGTAACACTGGTCACTTGACGGCTGACGGGTTGAACTTCACATGGAGAAACTGCAGAAGGAAAATACTTGGCGAACTCTGAGTGTTTCATTAAGTCATATAATGAATAAGGTGGTTACTCACGTGAAGCAGAGTGCTAGGGGTGGTGGAGATTCAAAATCTTCCTCAGGAAAAAAAGCAAGAGCTTTGAAATAGCAGGAAGAAGTGTGACTTGGGAATATGAGACTGTATTAATTATCAATTAAGACTACTTTCTAAAACCAACACATAGAAAATGATAATGTCGATGAACAAACACTGTCTTCTAGAATCCATATTATTAGATGTAGTCTAGCAATGCATATTTAGAACAAGAATACCTCTTAGTAATCATACACTTGGGTTTGTGTTTTGAAGATGTTTACATCAAAGTCCAAATAAGAAAAGGATCTTGACAAAGCCACACAACAAACAACAACTTAGCCAGAAACAGGTTTCAGATCACCTGGCTCCCAGAATTATTAACTTTTAGATGCAACAGTCTCTTTCTGCCTTTTCCTTGGATTTTCGCGCATTTTCCTACTGGGAAAAGTGAGAAAGCAATAATGTAATAATGACACACTCGGCTAGACCAAGGTTAATGTCAAGCCTTTTTATAGTGTACTTGATTATAGTGACCTTCTCAATTAAACTGACTTTATCACAGCCCCCGTGGTCCTGCCATCATACTGAGATATGAGGGGGACTTGCTGCCGAAGGGAAGATGTAGAATTAGAAGTTATGTCATTAACAACAGGAAACAAAAAATACAATCATGTTCAACTCTGTGTGTGTGTGTGTTTCTATTTGGGCTAATTATAAAGAATGTTCTAGACAGTTCAAAATAAAGCATGTTCAAACTCCAACTTCTGAATCCAAATTTTTAAAAAGGCAAGAATGAGGTGATCATTGCAATATTCCTAGATGGTCTAGCAGGGAACACACACGAACACAGAATATCAGAACCCTCCTTGGATTTCTTGCAGTTCAGGAACATGGCACTCGGTCAAACAGTAATTGGTTCTTTAAATACTGCGGGGTAAATTATCACAAAAGTTGGTTTATTTGGGGCCATGATTCTTGTGCAAGGTAAAAGGGATATATCTGGAGATAGCCTTCCAGTTGGCGCTGTCCTGGGGTGGTCTAGGGTGTCACATGGTAAGAGACAAGGAGTGTTAGAGACTTAACCCATTGGCCCATCAGTCTATTAAGTACACTCATCAGGACAGCATCCTAATGGCATCCCACATGTCCCAACTGATACCATGGGACATGAATGGGGATTAAGTTCCATATAAGCTTCAAAGAAAACAAGCTGTGGCCAAACCATGGCAGTTACCAGGGCGGATGTATGTGTCAAATTAAGGAGAAAGAAAGAGTTATACACATTGTGGTCTTTTTTACCTGAATATATTTTCTCATCCTATCTTTCTAAAAGACTGTCTTGTTATTATTCTCTTTAATTCTGCAAAGGCTATCAATCAAAATGCCCTGCCCTTCCCCACAGGGCTTGACCCCAGAACATTAGCTTGACAGTCAGAATATGCCTACCCCCTTAGCTGATATCATTTGTTCAGTGACAATAAGGAAGGGACAGAGGGGAACAGACAATGGTCATATGTGGGATTGCTATGTAGATATAAGGGGAAAAATGCCTCCCGAAGGTTATAGATCTGAATCTGTCAGCAATCAAAATCTGATTATCGTTAATCAAGTCACATGAATATCTGTAGAAAGGCAGCGGAAGCAAGAGAAAAAAAGGAGAGAAAATCATGTCATCTTTATTTAAGTTCTACATATACATATACTTACTTACTCAGTGCCAAAGAATTGGCCTTCTCAACATAAAGGAGCCCATAGCTCTGTCAATCTGAAACTGTCTGGTACATTTTATTGCTTATATCACCAGTATGTGAGCTTTGGGGCTTACAGCTGAGCCTCTATTGAACAATACAAGGAAGTGCAACAAGGTCTTGTCTCCAAAGGAAGTCTTCTATGAAGTCCCAGTGTAGAGACATAACAAGACTACTATGATTGACAGGAGGGTAGGTACGGGGAGAGTGAGCCAACCTTGACGCCTTCTGTATCCTCAAAGAAGTGCTTGAGATAGCTCTGTAGGACCCTAGTGTTTAAAGAAGCGGTTAGAAAACTGTCTGCACAGGGTGGTCTGCAGACCGAAGACTCAGTCAGGACAAGGCCAGTACCTCATTCATCTGTCTGATTTTCCTTGATACTGAAACTTCAGTCCTTATCACAGTGGCTGCATGTAAGTGCCCAGATGCTTTATGAATTGACGGAGCTATTTTCTTGGTGTCTGCTCAACCGAATGCCGTGTTTCTTGTCTTAAAAACAAAGATTTTCCAGGGCTGCTGAGAGGAACGTGTACAATAGCTAGCCTGGCTCCCTTTACCTTCTGTCTCTTCAGTGTTCTGCAGGTGGCTATTGCATTTAGTAGAATGCACCTAAGACTTGGGATCAGGAGACCCATTCTTCTGGCCCACCCCGTCCCCATCTTCTCGGACATCCATCTCCCTGCTGGTGATGAGGGAGTTGAGCTGGGTGAGTCTGAGAGCCCGTCCAAGTCTATCATTCCATGGCTCATATAGAGCAGGATATTGATGACTCATTTAGCAGATAAACAAGTTGTCCCCATGTGCAGTCTGCTAAAGTAATGAGTGGAACTCTTTCTAAACAGAAAAAAATTTTCACACCAGACGGAGTCCAAAACCTCTGAGGGTTAAACAAGGGGAGGCTTTAATGCTAAGCAGATGAATCCTCTACAACAACATGGCAACACTTCTTGGCACCCCATCCTCTCTCTGGTCTCTCCTGAGCAGTTTGGCTGTTCTACGTGGGGACACCTGAGGTCACCTCCAGCCCTGGTCCTGCCCTCGTCCATCCGAGGCCACCCTTTGCATTTTGCCTCAAAAGGTCCAATTTGGTACAGGAAACAAAGGGGACTCCTTTTCCAGCATCTTCCAGAGAGGCTGTGAAGTCATCTCTGGTTTGTGATTGCTCTTCCTTTTTACTGCTCTAAGCAGTTATCTTTTCCCAAAGCTTCCTGCAATTTGGACACCTAACAAAAATAATAGGAACTGCCACATCTCCTGTCTATCCCATGAGCGTATATCAGCATAAATACACAAGGTAGGCAATAGCCATAAGTGAAAGGAAAGAAGAAAGGAAAACATATAAGTTAAGTATCTTGCCTAATCGTCAACTTCAAAGAAGTAGATCCATGGTCCACACCAATAGCATCTTGCTCCCTGCTGTTGCTTCACATGGTGGGGAGGGGGTGAGGAATCTTCTGGGGCCTGGAGTCTCCCTTTCAGGTCTCCTCTCCTCACACCACTGCTTGGTTAGGGTTTCTGCTCACCCATTTGGGTGTTAGGCACAGAAAACCCAAATCCTTCACAACCCTGGAGATGTCTAGGCACATATGTTTTTCTTTCTCTTATCTCAGAAAACAAACAGGATGTGCTGGTTTGTTTTCATTTTACACGTAACTATTTTCTCCAAATAGCAGAGTCCTGACAAACGTAAACTGTAAGTCTTGTTGCCAGCAGGTTACTATGTTATCTCTGGGACCCATCAGGAAAATGGGCCCTGGAGGACCAAGTTCAGTTAGAAGTTCAGTAGCCCTGACACTGGGAGATGGAGTCCTAACAACTGCCCTGCACTAGACCTGCTTAATTTGGGTGAAACTGAAGGCAGAGATGTCACACTCAGTGAATTCGATAGCAAGAGCCATTGCAGCACCCCCATCAGGAAGGTAATTCAATCAGGGAATTAATCAAGGCCCACCTCTAGAGGTATCATTCCATGGAGCCTTTGCTCATCACACTGGTCCCCATAGAACAATTTCCCTTTGCTAAGCTCATATCTTCTCTGCCATTTTGTGCTGTCAGATTCCATGCAGAGAGTATGCTCTGTAAGACCTCTAAGGGATTCTAAGGCACAGTCAGGCAGAATCTACAGCTATGTCTCTAACAAGATCCACCCTGAGCACATCTCTTCATGTCACTGTGCTCTGGAAAGATTAAGAGCATTCCTTGGGGACCTTTCAGGTTAATGACAAGACCACATGTTTTTCCTGACTAATGGATAAATTTTTATTTACTCAGACGTGGTATATGTCACCACCAATTAGCTTTGAGCTGCAAATGCCTGGACATCATGTCGTCTTCCACATCGGCATTTCCTGATGCTTCTCTGGAGAAGTGTCTCTCTTGTTGATTCAGAAATGCTCTCTCATCTTTCAGGACTCAATCAGAGTCTTTCTCTACATTCACCCGGCTTGATTAGGCCCCCAGGACTCCTCAGGCTTAGCTAAATCATCACCAACTGAGAGAGCACTTGACTGCCCTGTATGTTCTGCTGTCCCTCATTATGCTTTGGCTCCTTACCCACAGGGTCAGCTACTTACTCTTTCCTCCTTCCATCCTTCTGGTCTCGCCTAAAGTTACAAATCATCATTTCATCAAGAAGGAAGTCAAGCAGCCTACGTAAATGTATTAATGCAAGTAAGATCTCTGTGGGGTGTCATCACAATAAATGCAATTGACAGTTGGGTTTGCCCTCTAGGACTAAGCATTCCTGGAAGTGGAGTGTTTGTGTGTCTGCAGCAAAGGGGGCATGCTGCCCTTAGACAGTGGAGTACTAGGGAACTGAGTCGGCCGCCTTTTTGATAAGAACTGCAAGGCAATGTCGCTAGAAGACAGGACTTATAGACACTGGGAAAGTTGGGAATGCTGAAGCCTTTGAGACAAGGACAGTGTGAAGCTATACAGCTGAAAGACAGGGAGGGTCAGTTGTCAACCCATCCCTTCCTCTACTCCCCAGCCTGTACTTCTCACTCATCACTCTCATAAGGCTAGTTCTATTGGCAGATTATCTTAGGAGTTGTCAATAAATGTATCATTATTCCAATGTGATGAATGGCAACTGGATTCAGAGTGTAAATGAGAGCTAAGAACACATATGGAGAGAGTGAACAGCATCAGGCCTGAGCCGTGGTTCTTCTTATTCTCCATTACACAATATCTCTATCTTTTCATCCCATTGACCTCTGAGTTTTGGACCCAGCAAGTTCCTGCTACCCCACCCTACTGAATGTCTCATGGTCTTTTAATGCCAAGGCAGCTGAAACCTCTGTTGTTTCAATGATATGGGTTATTGAGTCCCATGGTCTTTCCTTGTGATCTGGTGAGATAAAATTCATAGACACAGCTAGACATGGTGGCACATGCCTCCCCAACACTTGGAACATAAGCCTCTGTCTCCAGAGGAGAATCAAAGCATAGAGGCATTTCCCATGGGTTAATGCCAGAGTCTCTTTGGGGGTAGATTGTATGATGGTATGCACACAGATTGTAAAGAATGCTACATAGCAAAGCAAGTTTATAGCTTGGTTGAGGAAAGGTATACAGTCTAAAAACAAAACAAAAAGACCCACAAACTACAGGGAATAGAATTTAACAAGAGGGAGCCCCCTCATAATGACAATAAGCTATAAAACAAATTCATGGGGATAATATCAGAAAAGTCTAGCTAAGAAGATAGGGTTCAGAAATCCTCCACATTAGCAAAAGAATTCTACAAATTTTTCGTTCTGCAAAGGGGTGGATGTTTGGCTCCGGAGCAATCTCATTTTTGCTTGACTGAGCATCCTGGGCGCAGTGCTCTAAGTGTCTCTACAGAGTTCACAGTGATGCTGGTGGCCATTGTCAAAATACATAAATGAATTGTACCCGGATGGCAGTCACTTCTGCGTTACTCTAAGTAGTATCTTGGAAGGAAAGTATTGAGCTGTACGGATTCTCTAAATAAGTGGAAGTCTGCTAAACCAAGTATTCACTATTTCCACAAACATGTGTTGATGAGCAACTGTGGATGAGATGTGGCATGAAATTTCAAGAGTAAATGTTACCTGGCCCGCTCAAGAAGTTCATGCATGTTCCATTTCAATCTCTTAACTTGGGTGACCACAACACCCAACAGAATCAATGTCAGGAAATAAAGGTTTGTTCTGAGCTCATGGTCTCAAGGTAATTTCAGTCTTCTCTGGTTGGGGAGACATGGCAGATTTCATGGTGGTGGGAGCACTTGAGAAAGACCCCTCACAAGGCAGTGGACTGAGAAACAGACAATGCAGCGAGAATCAAAAGTAAGAACAACCTTCCATTGACCTGAACTATTTCTACTAGCTACACCCTACCTCCTAAAGACTCCACATCCTTCCAAATAGTACCACAGGCAGGGGAGACCCAGCACTCAAACCATGTGCCTTCGGGGCCTCAAGCCATAACAACGGGCTCAAAGAGCTTAAGTATTCAATCAGATCATGGCTGCGCTATAGTATTTATAGCTTTGTACACCACCCTGGCTGCCAGCTGGAGTTAATATATTAAAAACCACAGTCTCCTATGACAAAGAAAGTCAGTTAGAAGTCGTTTTTAGAAAGCATGTCTTCTCCAGCTCACCAGTGGCCCCTTGCTTTGCTTCCGTAAGCTTTGTGCTTCTTCTGTTCATCTTCTCCCTTGGAATTCTTATCAGATCCCCATGCTTTGAGGAACCGCGTGATAAATGCTTCTCTGCTGTGCCCCTTAGGGTATCTCTGGTTCCTCTTGCATTTACTCAGCATGCATTTGACAATCCATGACTGTGCTGGCACACATGTGGATCCCTGAGAAAAGAAAAGAATTCAAGCATGCCTTTCTGGAATAAGTGGCCCCAGAGCTATACTGAAGGTTCATGATTCGAGAACTATTACTATGCATCTTGACATCCTTGATCGCCAATGTGCCCATTCAAGCAAGTATGGACACCAACTAGGTAACTCTAAAGCTCCTTTGCCAGGTGAAAAATATTGAAAGACAAGCACACAATTCTCAAGCTAAATGGACCTTTTTGTACTATATATTCTAAATTACTTCTCTTGTCCTAACTCTGGTTCTATAGAGTTAACAGTATGTTAACAATCTGAAGACCAGGCAGCTAACCCTGGCTCTACAGTATTTTACAGAGAAAGGATGATTGTTATGTATGATGGTTAGTGGATTGTCAGCTCACTGGGATTCAGAAATCACCATGGAAACAAACATCTTGGCATATTTTGTGAGGGGTTAATGGAAGCAGATGACCCACTTCAGATGTGGAGGGATCATCCCATGGCTTGGAGTCCTGACCTGAATAAGAAGGAAAATCCAAGCTGAAGCACTGGCATTCATCCCTCTGTCTGTCCTGGTAGTGGAGGCAATCTCACCAGCTACCTCAAACTCCTGGTGCCATCTATGACTTTCCCACTATGATGGACTATACTCTTAATCCACGAGCCAAAAAAAGTCTCTTCCTTCTTTAAGTTGCTATTGTCATAAGGCACCCAACCCTTCCCAAAGGCTCATGTGGTAAGGGCTTGGTTTGAGGTTGGTAGATCTGGTCATTGAGAAGTGAGGGCTTCATGAAGGCTCTGACCTAATAATACATGGATGGATTAATCCATTGATGGATTTGGCAACAGATGGCATTATTGAGAAGTCATGGAAACTTTCAGAGATAGGACCTACCTGAAGGGAGCTAGTCACTGAGAGCATGTCCCTAATGGGTATATCATCTCACCAAAATCCTTTCTCTCTTCTCCATTTCCCTCTATCATGGAATGCCTTCTGCCATACCTACCCTTCTGCTATGATGTACCAGCAGCCTCAACATAGGCCAATAATGATAGAGTGTGTCATGGACCCATCCTCAGAAATATATTGCTCTGGAAGTATGAGCCTGAAGAAATCCTTCCTCCCTTAAATCACCTGAGGCATTTTGTCCCAGCAATGGAAGACCAGCTAACATGACGCTCAGCAAAAGCTGTCAGAGGAAGGCTGACTTCCCATGGTAAATCTCCTCCCTCTGTATCTGCTAGCCCAGGCATTATAGAAATAGGAGTCACCCCTGCAGGAGAGAATAAAGAGCAGCAATAGTCATAATGTGAGTAGGTCTCCTTCTTTTCCTCCTAGATCCCACCAAAAGACTGAACACTAGTCTTTCCCAGGCCACTCTTACCTTCCTGTGAGGCCTGAAGTCTCTGCCTATGCAGCTAGAGCAGACAGAGCATCAGGGAACTCAGATTCTATCCAGGCCCACAGATCTCACACTTCCTTCCCAGGAGGAGGAGAGTGAGCTCAAGGGTGGAAGCCATTGTTACTCCTTCCTGTGGGCTGGGTTGTTCCAGGAAGGATGTGTACTTCCCCTTGAAATCTTAATTTATTTACTTTTAAAAATGGGAAATGATCAGATGTTGGAATCCCACTGAAGGTAAAATGCCTTAAACTTTGCGTTCCCAACTAGCACAGAACATGGGCCAATGCTCACACCAACCTCAGAGAACTAGCAGGTAGTTACAGAGGGAAAGCAAACCCTCAGGGTAGAATCTACATTTCCTTAAGCATGAACCCTTTTAGACCCATCTCATGGATGGCGTGGAACAAGAGGCTAGACCCAAGAAAGCATGACCCAGAGACTCCTTCAAGAAAGAACACTATGGGTGGGACTCTTTGGCAGCCCTTAGCAGTCAACTCTCTCAGATCTGTCTCTGATTACATCTGAGGTCATGGTGTTCTCAGAATGGTCTATCCAGTGCCTGAGATGACAGTACCACTGCTTACATCTTAATGGCCAGTGTGTGCTGCTGAACTCCACTTTGGATCGCCAGACACTTGTCAATTCTAAATCAAGGACTATGCTTCTTCCTTTCACTGATATTTCTTCCTAACAGATCTTTCATCATGTGATTCCACCTTTAGGCTATCAACACGGTAAGACCAGGAGGGTGATCCAAGATAAAGAAGTAAGTTGAGGCTTGGGGGACTGGACCATTACCCACTCAAATGGCAATAGAGGAAGGAAGTGGGGCACAGTTAGTTACCAGAACAGATTGTTGGCTTCATTGCTAAAACCTCTACCAGCAGTAGCTTTAAGAGATGATCTGATAGTACATTGATTCAAATATTTGCAAACGTGGGAGAACGATTTATAGAAAGATAATAGTACCTCATTGTAGTGGCAGGGATAAAGAAAAGAGAATGTGTTAGTCTCTAAAGGAATAGAGCTGATAGAATACACACACACACACACACACACACACACACACACACACACAGACATGCGCACACAGACATATATGGGTCTGAGCTAGGTCCTCTGCATATACCTTCTGGTTGTGTAGCTTAGTGTTCTTGTAGAACTCCCAACAATGAAAGTGGAGGTGTCTCTGACTCCTTTGCCTGTACTTGGGACTCTTTTCCTCCTACTGGGTTGCCTCATCCAGCCTTGAGTTGAGGGTTTGTGTCTAGTCTTACTGTATCTTGTTAGGCCATGTTCAGTGGACATCCCTGGAAAAGCCCTGCTCTTTTTTGGAAGGGAAATGGAGGAGTAGATCTGGGGGAGAGAAGAGGGGAGGGGAGGGACTAGGAAGAGCAGAGGGAGGGGAAACTGCAGCCAGGATTTAATGTATGCTGGAAAAATATAAGAAAAAAAAAGAAGGAAAATCCTTCACAAGTGAGCCCAGCTTTTTGGGTTTTCATTGATTCTAGATGTAGTCAAGCTGGCAACCAAGACTGGTGCTCACAGAGAGTTAACGAAGACTATGAAGACCTCTAGTAACTTAGAAGTTCTTAATCCGGCTCAATGGGGATCACAGTCTGCTCAGGATGCTCTAATAAAACTGCCTTCAACTGAATGGTTTATAAACACTAGACATTGATTTCTCAAACTCCTGAAGGCTGGAAGGCCATGATCAGAGAGCCAGTGCCCAGGTTCTAGGGAGGGGTCTCTTTTAGGTTGCATCTATATGGTTGTTACATGGGACAGAGTAGGTCGTTGGCCTCTTGCAAAGGCACTATTCCCATTTTTGAGTATATTGTATCATAATACAGAGGTTCCAAATATCTCTAGATGCCATCTCCTGGGGTGTTAGGATGTCTACATACGAATCCTAAGGAAGGTGCATAGTTACTCAGCCCCTGTTGAACAACACAAAATGTTGAGCTTCAGACTCAGGGTATACTATTTAGTGAAGAACCTCAAAGAAAATTAAATACAAAGGCAGATGCATTATGGCAAGACAATAACTGGGAAAAGCGGAGTGTCTGTTATATCTTGGTAGATGTTCCCAAGGATTCTAGCTACCCAGATTCTCAAACCTCCAGCCTGAGAAAGTGTTCTTCCTCTCGCACCATTAACAGCCACCATTGCTTCTTATTGGAGGACACTTGCAAACTCTCCATTTATGAATGCCAGGTTAACTGTTTGTATTATGGACCTCCTCCATATCCCGGCTACATAGTCTAGATAAGTTTATAACATAATGAATTCCAAGTGCTTCCAATCACAGAGATTGTAGCCATTGTGAGGGAGAGGTTTCCTGCTTCATGGAAGAGTCTGCCAGACATTCTGCAGGGCACAGAAAAAAGTGAATGGCAAGGCAGAATATAGTTAGGCAGGAAAGCTAAACTGAATACAGGGAGAAAGAAAGGCAGAGTCGAGCAGACACCATCCAGCTGCCAAGCAGCAAGATGCCAGCAGACTGTTAATACCACAGCCATGTGGCAATACATGGATTAATAGAATTGCGTTAATTTAAGTTGTAAGAGCTAGTTAGTAATAAGCCTGAGCCATCAGCCAAACATTTATAATTAATATAAGTGATTATTTTATAAGTGGCTGCAGGACCAGGTGGGACACAGAAAAGCCTCCAGCTACACCATTGTCTGCCTTGTTTAACTGTACATGAAAGAAATGTGAGTACCTACTGTGTGTCCAACTTTTTGATACTGGATAATGATACTGCCACTATTATTATAGAATTCATACTCAAAAACCAGAAAATTGAACTATAAAATTTTTTATTTTTAGAAAACTGCTGGGTATATCTTGTATGCCTGTAACTCTTAGCACTGGGGGAGGTAAAGACAGGTGGATAGCTAAGGCTTTTTTGACTGCCACACCAGCCAAACAATGGAAAGCTCAAGGTTCAGTGACAGAGCCCTGAACACCCCAACATGTATGGATTTTCCAAGTGGAACTATGGGCATTTATTTGAACACCAAGGGACACAGAACTAACTAGGATTCTCAGGAATCCCTGGGCATAAACAAGATTTGACCCTAGTGCTCAGAGACTCTCAACATGGCTCACTATTTAACTAGATAGACACATGGATTGGGGGAGGGGATAGTCATAGTGACTCCTTGCCGAATCCAAAGCAAATCAGGTCCACAGACTCTGCCAACATATGCCACAGCCATTTCCCTATTCTATAAATGTACAATTTGTAGCTGATATACTTACAGAAGCAAGACCTTCATTTGTGTCTTTGATCTATTGGGTCAGGGTAGGTGTTGAAGAGGGAACCAAATAAAAGGCTCTGAAGTTGGCTAGCCACCCACTCTACTTCCTTGTAGAAAGTAAATAAAAAACAACATTGCATTCCCAGGAAGAGGGTGGCCATTTATATCACCCAAAAAAACTAAGAGGATGAAGGACTTGAGATTTCTCCCACATTTCTTGCAGAAGCCAGAAACATTTTCTTCCATCAAAGTTCACTTTCCAGATGTAGTCCCATTGCATCAGTGCAGACTAAAACAGCCTCAGATACATGGTGTGTGTTCCTTAAAAGTATATTCATTTCTATTGAAGTCATCAAAGATGAAAAAGAATTTGTATCTATGTTATATAGACAACAATATATATCCTAGTTCTCTTGGACCTGTGTTGACTGCTTCCTTCCACAATGGATCTAAAAAAGATACAGATTGTGAAAACTTCTCCATAAAGCACCACATTATGCCATTAAGTTGACTACATTATTCCAATCAAAGAGGATGAGAAGAGCCTGGAGAACAATGTTAAAATATCTATAATCAAAAGTTAGGAGATAAGCATTCAGAAGATTGGGGGATGGGGGCTGATGCTTAACCAATGTTTCCAACGGTTAGGGACAATATAAATGGTTGCATCTCTTCCCTCTTTTCTCAAATAAGGAAACACAATGTGTCCATGAAGAAATAAAAGATTGTGAAAGCGTATGTAATTATAAAGATATTTGTTTATGTTAATTCTATTAAAATACTCAGTGGATTGACGTAAAGCAGTAACAATGCATAGTAAGTTTTATAACCTATAAAAATCAAAGTGTGTGACTAAAAGAATACAAGATGCCTGAGGGTTATTCTCGCCAGCTTAGTAAGATTGACAAGTGCCTAGGAAAATAATAAAGCATACACTGACTGGGAAGCCTGAGGATATTTCCAGACAGTATTAACATAAGGAAGGGGGTCTACCTTGAGTGTGGGTGGCCTCTCACCATGCCTGGGAGCCTGAATTGAATAATGGGGGCAAGGGGAGCTGCACAGGCTCTCTCTCTCCTCTCTCTGCCACCATGGAAACAAAGTGTGGCAAATGAAGTATGACTGCAAACATGGAGAAGTTCACCGTGGAAGGTCCATACGCAGAAAGTGATAGATTATCACCTGCAAGTAGCTTGCGTAACTGTAATTCTTGCTTGATATATGTAATTTTACTAGGTTAAAGTTAAAGCCTTCCTTTTGTTTAGAAGGAAAAGGGGAAGTGATGGAGGAATGTCTTTTTGTATGCTGTGAAAACATGTTGCTCTGATTGGTTGATAAATAAAGCTGTTTGGCCAATGGTGAGGCAGAATAGGGTTAGGTGGGACATTCTAACTAGAGAGGAAAAGGAGAAAGGCAGAACAGAGAGAATGCTGCCAGTCTCCGCCATGAGAAGCAAGATGTAAAGATACCGATAAGCCACGTGGCAAAGTATAGATTTATAGAAATGGCTTAATTTAAGATGTAAGATCTAGTTAGTGAGAAGCCTGAGCCAATAGGTCATACAGTTAGTTTGTAATTAGTATAAGCCTCTGTGTGTTCATTTGTGTCTGAGCGGCTGTGGGACCACAAGGACGTGGGAGCTGGGTGGGCACAGGAAAACTTTCAGTTACAAGCTTGTTTAAGATGAATGCTATGAAATCCTAGAGTCACCACCAAAATAATAACGCAAACTGATATAGTTTATAAGCCAACTAAGGAGATTCATTGGAATTATTAAAAAAAAAAAAAAACCTTCTACTAAACCAAAGCAATAGAGTCAAAGAGATGAAGGGTAAATAAATAGATAAGATAGAAAGGACCCCAGTAGAAATCTGGATGATGCAAGATAGGCCACATCAATAATCATATTATGTGTCATCAAAAGGCAAATGCTGGGCTGGACAGATGCATCCGCACTAAAGTGCTATGTGTGGCTCTTGCAGAGGACCACAGTTCAGTTTCTACTGCCCACATTGGGCAGCTCACAACCCCCAGAAACTCCAGCTCCAAGAGATGTGATGCTCCTATCGGCACTTGCCACAGATGCTAACTCATAATTCAAAACAAATCCTGTTTAACACCGGAGACTGTCACATGTACTAAAAAGCAGGAGCATGGACTAAGCCTCCAATGAGAAAGCCACTACAAATGTGAATAAATAAATTAATACTAAATATATTAAAACTGAGGAATAATTTTTAAAAGATGCATCATAAAGACACTACCAAAAGAGTAGGTGGCTAAACTAATATCAAATCACGTACATTCCAGAACAAAGATTCTTAACGACAGCTAGAAAGGGAATTTCATAATTATGAAGGAGTCAATTCATTAAAGGAACTAATTCCTAAACAGTTATGGACCTAACATCTGATATCTCAAATACAAGATGCACAATTCTTGTGAAGAGACAATAATAAAAAACAAAAAAAACCCAAAAAACAAAAAACAGGGATTCCAGTCAGCGATGTGAATTTTTCATATCTCAGTAACCAAACTGATAAAACAGATATTGTGAAACTTAGGCCACGTAAATGGTCTTTATTCCTACCTGTCTATTCAAGATTACTCTAGAGTTTTAAGCCAATGCAAGAGGCAAGGAAGAGAGAGTCAAGGCATCCAATCAGCAAGAAACAGAAGTGTCTACTTACAACCTGATCATCTATACCACTGGTTTTCCACCTTCCTAATGCTGCAACCCTTTCCTCAAGTTGTGGTGATCCCATCCATAAAATTATTTCATTGCTACATCACAACTGTAATTTTGCTACCGTGGTGAATCGTAGTGTAAATATCTATTTTCAGATGGTCTTAGGCGACTCCTGTAAAAGGGTCATTCAACCCTGGAGAGGTCATGACCCACAGGTTGAGAACTGCTGATCTATGTAGAAATCCTCATAGGGGATCCTCAAAAAGCCACAAGAACATAGTAGTAAAACTGCAGAAAACTAAGTACAACCTTTAAGAGCATCCTAAGGGTGTGTAGTGTGTTGTTTATTGTATATCCACAGTACCTCAATACTTCTGTTTTTACAATATATAAAAATGAGACAGAGTGGATGGGAAAGATGGATTGGTGAGTAAGAATGTTAGCTGATCCTCTAGAGTACCCAGATTTGATTCCCAGAACCCACACTGAAGCTCACAATTGTCTGTAACTCTAGTACCAGGGCATTCAATGCCCTCTTCTGGCTTTCGTGGGCACCAGACACATACATCATACACACACATACATGCAAGCCAAGCACCCATACACATACAAATAAGTAAATAAATTAAAAAAATTAAAGAGAAAGACAGACTAAAAACCAAAAGGACCGAAAGGGAAGGCAGGTAGAACTGTCTAATGTTTTAGGTTTTTATAACTACAAAATATAAAGTATGAGAAGAACTCCATAGAAGTTGAAATTAATGCAAAGAAATTTTGCAGTAGTTGAAGTTCAAGTATGCATACAGCTGTCCTGAGTAATAAAATGAGGGAGCTCCTCAATGAATATTATAACAAGAAGAAAATTTTATGAATATCTAGTAAATATTAATTGTCTTAGTCACTGTTTATTGCACTATGACCAAGGCAACTCTTATGAAGAAAGCATTTAATTGGAGCTTGCTTACAGTTTCAGAGGTTTAGTCCATTATCATGGTGGGGAGCATGGCAGCGTGCAGGAAGGTGCTGGGGCAGTAGCTGAGAACTACGTCCTGATCCATAGGCAGAGAGAGATAGACTCTGGGCTGGGCATGGGCTTACCCTCCAGTGACAGTTCCTCCAACAAGGCCACACCTCCTAATCCTTCTAGTCCTTTCAAATAGTGCCACTCCCTCCTGACTAAGCATTCACATATATGAGCCCATGGGGACCATCTTATTCAAACCACCACAGTAATTAAAAGTAAAACCACACATGGTCATGGGAGAACATAAGAAGATTTTTGTTCCAGAAAGAAGGGATGAGGTCAGGATGAAAAGAACCTGTATGCTTATAAATAGGCTAACTGGGCCAGGAGGTGGTGGTGTCTCACGCCTTTAATCCCAGCACCCGGGAGGCAGAGCCAGGCGGGTCTCTGTGAGTTCGAGGCCAGCCTGGTCTACAGAGTGAGTTCCAGGAAAGGCACAAAGCTACACAGAGAAACCCTGTCTCCAAAAAAAAAAAAAAAAAAAAAAAAAAAGGGCTAAGTGGTGCTTCCCACATTTCTGGATAGGATGCATACCTGGGACCTTAGTGTCCAACTATGATGGATCATCTTGAGTGTCAAGTGGATCTGGAATCCACTGAGACAGGACTCGGGGCAGATTTGTGAGGGCCCTTCTAGGAGAATAAACCAAGGGGATAGAACCTTCCCCCAGGGCGGGTGTACTTTCCAGGGGTGGCCTAGACATAAAGCCATCAGAGGGAAGCAGTCTGCTGTCTTCCTGCCTTTGTTTCTTGCTGGTCAGTGCATCTATCCAGTTATCATTGCTGCCAGCATCTTTTGCTGCAGTCACAACCCAATTTCTCTAGCCGTCAAACCAAACTGGAGGTGAGAGATTCTCTCGGAACTCCATAGGCCCTTGGCACCAAACCGGAGCTCCTGAGGCATCCAGCATAGTGGATGAAGCAGCGACTGGGTTCCCAGCCCCTCCTGTGTGCCCATAGCCATTGTCAGGCTGCCCAGTCCATATAATATAAGCTAACACAATTTCCTTTTGTATCTTAATTCTATCAGTTCTGTTCCCCTAGAAAACCCTAATCCATTACCCATGGTTTCTGGTCTAGACAATGTCTTCTGTTTTACCTCTCAGCATCATTTCCTGTAAATAATACCTGGTTGGAAACTGAGGGAGGGTGACTTTCTTCATGGCCTGTGTGTCTAGGCTGATGCCCAGCCAACCTGCCACTTCATGTGCTCTTCCTGTTGTCCGTTATCCCATCCCACAGGAACTACCATGAACATCCCCAAGCAAGTGTGAAATAAGGTTTTGAAATATCAAGCTTCAGTTCTCTTGTGATACTGGAGTCTGGCAACACCACTTAAAGAGATGACAAGGTGTGTTCGTTCTTAACATACTGTGAACTGGGCAGCTTGAAGCAGCAGAAATGTTTCTACTCAAAGTTCAAAGTCAAGGAGTTGACAGGCTAGGCTTACCCCACAGATTCTCAGGGAGTATCCTTCCTGGCATCTTCTAGCTTCCTTCTTGTAGCTCTGAATGTTCCTGGCTTGCATCTTTACCATTCCACCTCTGTTTACCCTCATGGTGTTCTCTCTCTCTCTCTCTCTCTCTCTCTCTCTCTCTCTCTCTCTCCCTCCCTCTCTCCCTCCTTCCCTCCCTTCCTCTCTCTCTCTCTCTCCCTCCCTCTCTCTCTCCCTTCCTCTCTCTCTCTCTCCCTCTTTCTCTTCCTCCTCCTCTCTGTCTCTTCCTCTCCCTCTCCCTCTCTCTCTTTCCATATATATATTCTCCTCTTCTCTTCTAACGTACTAGTCTCATGGATTAGGAGAAGCCATAATTAGACACAACGTCCTCTTAACTTGATTCTATCTATGGAGTCCCTGTTCCCCAATAAGGTCACATTTGAGGGTATCATTTGGTAGACATGGTTCAAAGCATAGTACTAGGAAATACTATGACTTAATTCAGTGAAGGAGAGTTACAGTTCTTCACTTTTGACCTGTCCACATGCACATAGGAATGCCACATACAAGACAGACAATGAGAGGCTAAAATGATTTCTTAAAGGTTCTGTCAATCCTCACCTGGCCCAGTGGTCCATGGGGATAAGGCGAGATGAACAGCCTGAGT
This sequence comes from Peromyscus nudipes, assembly GCA_902168325.1. NCBI lineage: Eukaryota > Metazoa > Chordata > Mammalia > Rodentia > Cricetidae > Peromyscus > Peromyscus nudipes. Next base: position 50,395 of record CABHPH010157897.1, read on the forward strand.
GGCTTAGCCCATTCACTTAGTCTCTACTTCCCAAATTTATCTCAACACCCAGTTTCTTGGATCAGAAGCTATGGGGGCATGGGCACTCTTGAAGTAACACAGTGGCATGGCCTTGCACCTTGGGTTGAGAAGCCAGGTCAGTCCTCCAGTGCTGTTGTGTGTTCACCTCCATGTGAACCCTGCTTTACTCTCTCCCTAGAATCCATCTTAGAATGTTAATTTCTGTGCCTAAAAGCAGTGGTACCTTTGAGGCATCGGTCCATACAGAAGCATTGGTTACGCTTCACATCGCAGGGTAACTTACCCCAGATGAGTTAAGTTGTCTCGGTTACCTATTTCATGACAGAAAACTGAGACTCAACAGTGAAGTGTCTTGCAGGGCACACTTGGTGTGTTTACATTGCAAACCCTGCTCTCTCCTCATTCAACAGATACTTGCTTGTGTCTGCCCCGGGGAATGCTGAAACCTTCATCCCCACAGTGATGGGATTTGCAGATGTGGCCTTGGGTATTGACTAGGTGAAGGTGAAGCCTTCATGGGTAGGGATAGTGTCCTTTCTGTCTTTTCCATTTGAGGAAGCAGCAAGAAGAAAACTGCCTGAGAGTCAGACCAGGTTAGTCATCAACCAGCAAATCTGCACCCTGACTCTGGACTTCCCAGGCTTTGAAGTAGGAGAAGGGTGCCATCCCAGCTTCTGGGGTATGATGGTTGTTACAACAGCCTGGGCAGGTCAGTACAATGCTGACTTTGCCTTCATTAGCGGTCTAAGTACAGAGACATTTCCCTTTGGATAGGGGATATTTGTTACATGAATCTTAAAAGGTCTTATTAATAAAAAACAAACTTAGAGCCAGGTATTGGGGTGAATGCTGAAAGATCAGAGAAACAGAACCAGCCACAGCTAACCTCACCTCGCCAATTCCTCAGCTGATCTCATTTCCTTAAACTGGAAGCCTCTGAATCCTCATTTGAATGGATCTCAGCTGAACTGCTGCTCAAAAGCCTAAAAGCTTAACCAGGCTCTAGTTCCTGGTCCTCATGCCTTATATACCTTTCTGCTTCCTACCATCACTTCCTGGGATTAAAGGCATGTGCCACCATGCCTGGCTTGTTTCCAGTGTGGCTTTGAATGCACAAATGGATTTCTGCCTTCGGAATGCTAGGAGTAAAGGTGTGTGTGCCACCATTTTCTGGCCTCTAGTGGCTGTTCTGTTCTGTTCTGTTCTGTTCTGTTCCCTGACCCCAGATAAGTTTATTATGGTGAACAATATATTGGGGAACACAATATCACCACAGCTATTTATGTGTTCAAAGGCTCCTGCCCAAATCTGGTTCAATTACAATCAAGTTCAGGGTAAGGCATAAACTTCACTTCCCCTCTGTTCTAGTCCTGAGACTAGAAGCTAGAGAAAGCATTGCCACAACGGATGGAAGAGAGAGAAGGGGCTTGGTGACGCTCCCATGTCTTGGTACTTATATCTGTAACAAAGGGTCTATGCGGAACCATTTTAAGAATTGGCATCCCTGAAATCAAATGTACACTTTGTCTTTTTATTTTCTACATGGCTGTCCTCCGTTCATTTCATTTCTGGAGCCCCACTACACTCATTTGTACAACTTGCTACCTACCTTTAAAGGTTGTATGTTCACGGGGTAGATGTTGCCTCCTATTTCGATCTTCCCTCCATCTCTAGGTGGATGTTGCTCAGGGTCTGGTTCCCCACAGTGACATCATATATACCCGGGGATTCATTTGTACAGACTAAAATTAAAAAAACCTGACACGGGCCGTGTATGGGCTCACCGTGGGCTTCAGCCTATGAAGCTGGCTGTCCCAGTCCTTCTTGTCTGTTGAGACATGAGCCGTGACCAGACCTGCATACATGGAAACACTGACAGCCACAGATGATGAATAAGAATACCTTAAGGCATTTATGAATAACTGCTATTCATAATTAATACAGACAAACACTTGACAACCACTGAAAGTTGGCCCCAGAGCTTGACACACAGGAGGATGGGATGGAAGAGAAGCCCACGATAGAGAGGAACTTGAACTACGGAGAGAATTGTGTTGATGACAAGAAGCACTGGTGTTATAGAGGGCTATCCACTTACAAGTACATACATATTTGAACCTCCAGCTCACCCTATATCTTCTGCTTACTGAGTGACTCTGGTCTTTCCTAGGCCCGGCCCTCTCTGAACCTTGGCTACTTTATAAAAAAGAAAAATGTTACGGAATTGGGCTTGATCAGTGGTTTTCAAACACGTCTTAGTCTGTTCACCTGGTATAACAAAGTACCGTAGAATAAGAATAATTGCTAACAGTCCCCAAAGATGGGATTGCCAAATTCAAGGTGTCAATAGATTCACTGTTTGGAGAATGTGCTCACTAACTCAATCAAAAGCAGACTTTTTGTTGTATCCTTACATGGGGCTCCCTTCAGCCTCTTTCATCAGAGGGTAGAACTCATGTCTTCATCACTTCCCTGAAGACCCCACCTCTCAATAGGACTCCCCAAAGGGCACAGACATTCACAGAAACAAACTCTTCAGTTTTCTTGTCTACCTGAGTCTATAGTAGAACTCTACATGAAACGTTGGTCCAAGAGGACTTTTCTGGTTGCAGCAGGCAGACACTCTCACGGTGACCCTCTCCCTTCTCCTCAAGGGCTCCTCGAAGAATCCTGATTTGAGCACCACTCCCCAGTCAGAACAACTCTGTGTTCCCCTTTACTGATAGCAGGAAGGGTTCCCATTCCATCCTGGCCCAGGACTAAGCCCCTGAGGCACCTTTAATTCAGTCATCCCTCAAGATACCTTTGGTCCTTATAAAAGTAAAGTGATTTGCCAAGTCACAGCTAATGTGAAAACAGGGATCCAGAGCCTGGGCCTGCCACTACCCATTCCTCCACTCAGTCCTCCCTGTCTCAAGCTCTTGCTCTGTCCCAATGGAGTTAATCATATATATCATAATCATAAATATATATATGTCATATATACACATATATATGATGTCATATATACATATCCAGAGGTATTAAAATAAAAGCTTTCTACTAGCCAAGTCTTCAGACATGTGTGTGTGTGTGTGTGTGTGAGAGAGAGAGAGAGAGAGAGAGAGAGAGAGAGAGAGAGAGAGAGAGAGAGATTGCTGAGTTCCATAGAGGTAGACACTCATTTTATATAGGCAGAGTGTGTGCCAGAGACCTCAGCAGCCACACAGGCAAAGATTTGATATAACCCAATTCAAACAGGTATTCATTAGGCAAAAGGCCCATTCCTGCTTAATCACAGACAGGGAGAGAGCAGCAAAATTGGATCAGCCTATGTGGAGCCCCGCAAGTGCTTCCTGGCTGTCTTCTCATGACGTACATCGTAAAGCCTTGGGACTGGAAGAAAACTGAGCAGCTCCAGTCACCCGGCACCAATGACGCATTGGCGAGCAGCTGTGTAGTGACCGTGTCCTGCCTGCCACTGTTGTCAGACTGGGCTGCTGCTGGCCAGGTGCTAAGGACACAGGGGTGATGTCTTCCAATGGTAGACACTCTGAAGTTAGAAAAACGGCTCCCAATGGCCTGAAAGTCTCTGATTCCGCCATGTCCTCCCGTACATCATCAATGGATCTTTGGGACAACGTTGAGATGCTCTGCAACAGGATGACATTCATAGTGGCAATACAAATAAGGGTTTCAATACTTGACACAGGCTTGCACCCCCACTCCCCCCCACGGATTGCTGCTGTGGTTTCTCTTCTAGTCTCACCTAAATCTTTTTTCCAGGTGCCTCTCCTCCCAGAATATCTTCCAAAAGACCTGAATAGGTGGGGTCCCAGCATAGACAGTGATATCCATGAACCCCACGTGTGACGCCACACACACATCTTTGTACTCACTCGGTCCGTTGGCTCCGTGATGCACTGAAAAGACGGAGGTGTTTATGGGATTTCCTGGGTTAGGGGTGAGTCCCTCTTGGCTGTCTTTCTGTTCTGAACAAGGTAGTCAATAGATGATTGTCTGGAAGCCTCATCTAGCCCTGGAAATCCACGGGTCTCAGAGACAAGGGTAATGGAGATATCAGTTGCTGGAGACTGGGTCTTCTTGGATATTTCAAACTGAGTTGTGCTCGGTGTGGCTTTCCCCCAGACAATCCACATGGGAGAAGAGATTGAGTGGCAGAGTAACCCAGATAACTCTGGGGTGATTGTTGCACTCCCTGAGAACTCCTGGGTTCTGACATCACAGCCGGTGAAAAGGCATGAGACCAAACAGGTGCATGGCACAGGCGTCACCTCTGACATTCACGAGTTGTTTCCCTTTTGACAAGACACTTACTTGCCTGTCTGAGGAAACACACAGCTGTCAATGGAGCATGGTTTATCTTCCTAGGAGCGATAGGGTGGGTAATTCTGAGCTGTTACATCTAGATTAGCTAGTATGTGTCCCAATTCAATGACATAGTTAGCTCTGATGAATCCTGGTTTGACTGGAAAGAGTGTATGTAGGGAAATAATGAATGTCTTGCTTGGTGTGTGATGGCCACAGACACATTGGCAGAAAGAAAAATCATCTCCTAGACCCCAGGCTTTTAGTTAAATACGCACAATTTTATTGATTGAAGAGATTAGGACAAAAACATTAAACCAAATACAGGACAAAGCACCAGAGGCCATTGGTCCCCACCATGCATGTTACCAATCTTTCCTCCCACCCAGTGCTTGGAAAACAGGGAGAGGGAAGATACAAGGTCCTTCTTGCCACAGCACCGTCTTCCGCATGTAAAAACCCTCTCTCTCTGTGTATCTTCCGTTATCAAAATAGAATCAAGGGTAGATCCATGGCAGCTTTGTCTCCCGATTATGAACGGGGAAGCCAACCTGCTGGGGACAGGGGCTCCTGTGGAGCAGGCGTGAAGCATCCAAGAGTCCGCACACACATGCCACATACTAGAGTGAAGCACAGATTCAAGTAACATTTACACACTAGAGTCCACGTGTTACCCTACCCGAAAACAGGACCATTTCACAAAACATATGCAGGCAGTCAAACCCAAACGACTGAGGTACTGGGAACACAAATATTTATGCCAAATGAGTTCTGTATCATACAGCAATAGAAAAGCCAGAATACAAAAGGAAAACATTTCGCCACTCGAAATCAAATGAGGCTACCTAGAAAGAGCCAAATGGAAGGGTTATTCCAGGGACAGAAATACTCAAACAGGGGAACGAAATTATAAATGTTAACTACAGCATGTAACATGTCATCCCGTCGACCCGTAATTGAAGTACTGGCTTTAATACATCACAATGTGACATTTTCCTTAATAAATACAAGAGTTCTTGAAAATACAAAGGTGCGTATTGGGACAGAGAGCTGTTTGTATTTATATCATCCCTTCTGTTCAAACCAGAGGGCTTTTTCTAAGCCCAAAGGATCATTCCTAGCAGAGAAAAGGAAATAGCTGCCCTATATTTTATACACATGGGACAACCTGTCTCGTTTCACTAGTTTCCCATAAAGCGAAAAAAACAAAACGCTGAGCTCAGCATCATCGATGAGATCTGACTCCAGGAGCGCCCCCTGCCCTCTGGAAACCCTCACTCTATTCAGAGCAGAAAGCCGCGTCTACAGGGTGAACCCCCTTCCTTCGAAAGAACAAAACCCAGGAAGGAGTTGGATTTCTCTCTTTGCCTTTCTTCTTCCCCTGGACTGCGATAGTACATCTGGAAGTCTGACTGCTAATAGTTTCCTGCTACACAAACCGGCTGATGCCAAACAGATTGGCCCTCCCCCTCCCTCTCCCCCTTCAGGGAGCCAAGCATTAACATGTCACTTCCTAGCCAGAATAGGAAAATCATTTCTTTAGAAGAAATGAGTTGAGAAGGTGTGAATGAGAGACGACAACTGGAACTTTCATTTTCTTTTAGTTTAGCACCCAGGTTTCAGGTCAGTCTGTGTGCACCGAATTATTATTATTATTATTATTATTTTAAGTGAATCCCATTAATTAATACATAGGTGGTTGGCCTGTTTTTCTTTTAAAAAAAAAAGAAAGAAAGAAAGAAATCTTCGATCAATTGTCCCTTCCCTGAATCATAACAAGAAGTTAAATGCTAACAGTGCAATGCCAAGGTATTTGTTTGAGGCAGAAGAGTTTCAATTCTATCCGAGATCTGCAGCTCTTTCTGAACAAAATGAAAAGTAGGGTAGATGAAGTAGCCCAACTGGCAAGGGGGACTCTCAGGCTACCCCAGGGAAGAGAAGCTTAGGGGAGGGGTTCCTGACCATCTACACCCAATCCCCATCCCACACGTCTTGTTCCCATGCTAAGTGTTCGGTCAGCTCCTGGAAGGTGTTCCTCCTCTGAACCCAGAAATGTGTAAATACGAGTGTCCGTCTTGCTTCCCAGCCAGGCCCCCTGTGTCCCAGAACTCCTTTCTGGGGCCCTCTCTTGCTCCTGGTACCTGCTAAGTGTGTCCGTGGGCCTTAAGCTCAGTTAAAGAAAGGGTCCAAGTTCTCCTCCATGTTGACATCTGGCACCAGCTGGTCAGACGCCTCTTTAGCACCAAATCCCGAATTCGAGACGCTAAAATCTGTGGAAAACCAAGGATGGTCCAGAATCTCCTGCGAGGTCAGCCGCTCTGAGGGCTCCCGTCGCAGGATGCTTCGGATGAGGCACTTGGCCTTGGGCGACAGAGTTTCTGGAATGTTGAACTGGCCCCTGCGGATCTTACTGAAGAGGGAGCTGGGCTCAATGTCATGGAAAGGGTAACGCCCCACCAACATGGTGTACAGCATCACCCCCAGGCTCCACACGTCCGCAGCCTTGCCCGAATAACTGCCAGTGGTGTTCAAGATCTCGGGGCTGACGTACGCTGGGCAGCCATGCTTGTCAGAGAGGGAGTCGTCATCACCCCGGAGAATGTAAGCATCTTCCAGACTCTCCAGCTTGACCCGAGTCCTGCAGGAAAGAGAGAAGGACAGGAGCTCCTAAGGATGAGGGAAGACACATCTATTCATCTGTATATGAGGGCTGCCACTGTTCATCCATCCATCCATCCATCCATCCATCCATCCATCCATCCATCCAT
>CABHPH010157897.1:57501-71581 GCA_902168325.1 Peromyscus nudipes
CATCCATCCATCCATCCATCCATCCATCCATCCATCCATCCATCCATCCATCCAATTCATTCAACCAGCTAGATGTGATACACAGGGTAGGATACTGAGGCTGGAGCTTTGAGCAATTTTCTTGAAGCTAAAAGAGCTGGGAAATGGACAAGGATGCCTCAGTTTACCTTTTTGTTCTTTAGTTGCACCCAATGCTTCTCTTCAGGACATAGGCACAAGCCGGAACCATTTCAGTATAAGTGGTCTCCACCACTCACTCCCTCTAAGCCCAGCATCCAGATATCAAGTTCATCTTCATTTCTAGATTTTTCACCTAACCTGCCTGTCACATTTCCAAAGCCGGGGGTCCTTGACCTGGCACCCAGCACTGATTAGAGGTGTGTGATTCACATGTGACTGTGTGCCTGGGGAGATGGGTGTGATAACTGCAGCATGACCCAAGAGTATTCTCAAACTATTCATCCCGTCCCCAGTCCACCCAGCTCTTCAAGAAATCTTGACCTTATTCATACGAATGTGTGAGTCCTAGATGTGCTGGAGGTGGTGGAGAGACGCCGCAGGTGAACTTGTGAGGCGCTAGCGCCTAGCTTGCACCATCAACTTGACAAGGCTCCATGGCGTCATCATTGGGTGTAGAATACAGACATACACAGTTAAAACAACAACAACAACAAAACAACAACAACTGGGAAATAAGATGATGTCTTCCATCAGTCATGTTAAATGAGATCGGAGTACAAAACACAGTGCAGCCAAGCTGGCGGTACATATCTGTAATCACAGCACTTGGAAGGCAGAGGTAATGATACACAGCAGCAAGTTGGAGATCAGTCTGATCTTCGGGTGGTTCTCACTCACCACACTCCTGGAGTCCTGCTGAGAAGGTGGCTAGGGAATGTTGAAGCTGGAGTTGGGATTCACATCGTGTGTGTGTGTGTGTGTGTGTGTGTGTGTGTGTGTGTGTGTGTGATGTCCCCACATCTCTAAGTGCATGCATCTAGGCCTCAACCCTGCTTGAGTGGACAAGCCAGAGAACTCAAATGAGCAACCGAAAGTGTTCAGGCAGAATGCAGTGGGGCCACCTTGGTCCTCAGTCACAGCCTGTGACCCATGACCATCTTCGTCCTGTCTTCCCCCGCTTCTTCCTCCTGGTGTCTGTAGGTCTCGGGCTTTCAAGGTGGTCTGAAAAACCACTGACAGTAGCTACTTAAGGAGGGCTGCTGGGGGCTCTCTATAGTAGAGGGGGTGACGGAAAATAGGTTGCTTCTGGGGTCTCCTGTGAACAGGTCAGGAAGTCCAAAAATCAAACAGTGATTGCCTTCCTGGACAGTGTGGTCTTTAGGAGTGAGGATCCCAGGCCAGGTTCCATCTCTCCCCAGCTTTGTGAGCTGGGTCACTTAATCCTCCTTCTCCTCAGCTTTGAAGAGGAGCCTTGGAGAAGGCAGTGTGTGTCTTTGTCTGTTTGGTTTTTGATTTTATCTTTTAATTTTAATGTAGTAACTTTTACATTAAGTAAAATTCAGCATAACCACTTTTGTTTTTTCCTGAGACAAGTTTTTCTGTGTAACAGCTCTGGCTATGCTGGAACTCACCCTGTAGACCAGGCTGGCCTTGAACTCACAGAGATCCACCTGCCTCTGCCTCCTGAGTGCTGGGATTAAAGATGTGCGCCACCACTGCCTGACAATCATAACCATTTTTTGAGTGTTCATTTAGTTCACTCTCGTGATGCCCACTAGTCAGCATGCATCCACCTGCACAAGGCTGCCTCGGTGTCTGCACCAGGTCTAACATTCTGTAATACACAGCAACACATATTCTCCTTTGCCATGTGCTCAGCTGTCTTCTAGAACAACCCGGCCACAGGCATGTTTTTGAATGCTCCTGGAACTAACGGCCTACAAAACTAAGAAGGCTCTAGCTGTGTTAATCTGGAATTGAACTGATTAAAAACCAATCTTTCTTTCTCAGGCTTATTTCTCCTAATAGGAGGTGGCAGGTGGCAGTGACCCACTCACCAGCCTCACCAGATGTTCCAAGATGCCCGGAGAAGAGCTTCTGAGCCCAGGGGGAGGGCATCATGAGCCTGAGACTCAAGGGTTCCTTCCACTCTACTTCATCCTTAAAGCTCTTGCCTAGTGGGGGACCAAACTGACCCCCCTTCCCCCAGTTTCCTTGGCTGGGCGGAAGAGTTGCTGTTTTCACTATGAACTGTAGCTTTGGAAGTAATCTCTCTGTGTGAATGGCTGCCAGTTCAGGAGGCAGTGTTTAAGTCTTGGAGACAGAGGGTTCAGGCTGGGGCAGGATTGTCATTACAAAGCCCTCTAAGGAGTGTCTCAGGTCATCCACATGGAACCTTGTCTTGACTGCTGATTCCATGCCTGGGAACCTATCCCCGAAGCACAATCTGTCTGCGGCCCACACTCTTCCCCGTGCCTCAAAGGCAGTGTCTGGCTCAGTCCCGCTGAGGACCTCTGTCCATAATGTCTCCTGCTTAGAATGTTCTCCCCCTGAGGGTGGGTCTCTGCTTAAATGAGTGACATGAAGTACCCCACGCAAAGCAGCCCCATGTCTCCCCTCAGCCTTGTCGATGATGCTCACTTCTGTCTGTATGGTTTGCTATTCAGAATCCATGAATCATTCCGTGGTTATTCTGGAGGATCCCTGGCTTCCTCACCTCCTGCAGCTTGTAGAAGTATAGCGGAGTCACTTTTAACACAGACAATAAGACCTACTGTGTGCTGCTGCTGTGGCTTACACTCCTCGGCCCACTGCTGCTGCCAAGTGGCTTACAGGAATGACTCAGACAAGCAGGTGCTAACTCCAGAAGTTTCAGCCCTGTTGTAAAGGAACAGTGGCCCCCATTTTCCCATCTAGCTAGAGTTATGCAGAAATCAGGAGAAGTGCATAAACCAGGCATGTGTTGAGAGAAGGGGAGGTGAACAGGATGTCAGGGAATGGACCCCTGGCTCCGCTTTTTCAAGAGGCAGCCTCTCAATTCTGCACTTTAAGCTAAGTCAAATCTCCAGATCTGTAGTCTGGTCCCTGCTTGTCTCTTGCACATCGCAACTGTACATTCTGATTCTTTTACTCCGGTCCCCACGGTCACAGCATCCTGACCCCTCCTCCTACTGGAGACCTGTGTGGCCCCGTAATGAGGGCTTCAGACCATGGCCAGGGCCACCACCTTGTCCACTCCCAAGCAGAGGTCCTCTCTCTCTCCCCCCTATCTCAAGACTGCTTAATGAATCAGGATAAAATTATGAAAACCACTTGCCTGGTGCTGAGGCTGGGCTGTTCTTGGCCAGTCTACAGGAGGCTTCACCCTCCTTCCTGTTAGGAAAGTGCTTCTCAACCTGTGGGCCATGACCTCTTTGGCAAACCTCCATCTCCGAAAGTATTTACGTTACGATTCATCACAGTAGCAAAATTGCAGTCATGAAGTAGCAATGTAATAATTTTATGGTTGGGGGGGTCACCACAACATGAGGAACTGTATTAGGAAGGTTGTAAACCATTGCTTTAGGGGCTAAGGCCACTTTAGGCAAGGTCTGGGAAGCAGCTGGGTTTCCCTGGCTCACCAGGTTCCCCATGTTCTGAAGCCAATGAGCTGTCCCAGGAACCAGGACAACCCAGACACAATAACCAAGCACAAGCTGAAGTCAGCTTCAAGCTCAAGTTCACTCTTTAAAAATAACTAAGTGCCAGTGTCAGATGTCATCAGCATGCCTGATGCAAGCCAGGTGTTTACGTACCTGTGTCCTTACATTATGGCATAAGGTACTATGCTGGATATATGATTCTTTTCTCTGTGAATCAGGAGCTCTAGGCCCAGGGCACAAGTCAGTCAGTACACCTGGCTAGGCTGATGGAGGCTGGTTGCTCACTGTTTCCACAGAGCAGATTCAGCCACCGACACTCAGGACCACGGAGTAAGGGAGGCTCCATCCAGGTGGGCAGAGCCAGGTTTTATTTCCTTCCATAGCCTCAGCGTCCACAGCAGGACAGGGGAGAGGGAACCAGCAGCCTGGAGACAGGATGGAGAAGAAATGCAGTTCCCCAAGGCACTTCCTAGCCTTGCTCCTCCCCGGAACATCCTCAGCTTGTTTATATCACTCCTAACAAGGGTCAGGCAAGTGGTCTGGATTCTATCTTTAAACACCGATCTCTGTGCGGTGAGGCAGAGGGAAGTGAGGTAGGGGCTAGGGCTTTGGCCCCAGTGCCTGAGGTCCTGTTGTGCAACCACAGGAGCTACCCAGGTGCTCCACGCCTGACCCTCTCCTCTCGGAAATGGAGCTATCACTGCTTCTTCTCCCAGGACCGTGCATGGGGAAGCCATGTTTGCAGCAGAGATGGAAGCAGACATGAATGAACAGGCTTCTTCTGAAGTCTCCTTAACAGTCCGGGGGTGGGGGTGGCGGGGTTGGGGGTCGGGGATGATGAATTTCCCTGGCAAAAGAGTCGATTTCCATAAAAAAAACCAACAAGAGCATTTTGTGGGCCCGGTGATTCCAACAGCCCACTAATCATTCAGGCATTTGGAAGACGTTCCGGAGCATTGACTACTCTGCTTGAGCTCCTAAACTAGGCACCGGGGATATGTCCATGACAAGGAAGGCAACAACCATTCGCTCTGATTTGCTGAGGATTAAGTGAAGTAATGCAAGGCAGGATACCCCAGAGAACCTGGCATGGCAGAACTGCCCATCACATGGTGGCAGCCATATGGATCCTATGGTTAACCTGAGACTCTCACCCTCAGTGGCAGAACCTAGTGTCTCAGGCAGAGGAGCAAGTATACATGCAAGCCTGGGCAGGGTGGACCTAATGGAGATGCTGTGCCCACGCACTTCACTGGGACCTCTGCACTGGTACATCCCTTGCTGGAGATGCTCTTGCCTAGCATGTGCCCAGTTCAGCCCTGACCCTCAGATCCTCCGGATGTGCACTGTGGGGGTGGAGGAGGTAGAGAGGGTTTATGAAGAAGATGGATTTCTGAAAGGGACGCAAGGACAGTGGCGATTGACTGCACTGGACCAGGGAAGCTGGATCTCCCTGTGCCTGCTTCAGTCTGTCTCTGGCATAGGAAGGCAATTTCTTCTGACCTGACGGATGAACAAGGATCACAAGAGGGCGGTCTGCGTACCCAATGATGGCCAGCCTAGTACCAGGCCTGTATCACCACAGCCCAGTGCCAGCTGAGGACGCCAGGACCAGCAGAATGCGATGCCTCTCCCAGCATGTGAGGAGCATCAGGAGTCCCCCTCAAATTCCAGGTTCCCCTCACCCCTCCCCAGCACAGGCCCCAGAGCTCCTACAACTACCAGGTCCAGCTGGCAATGTCACCTCGGGCTCTTTCAATTGTTTCTCTCCCAGGAGACACGAGCACGTAACTACAGGCTACGAATGAGTACTCTTCTGGCTTCTATATTCCTGAAGACTCTGCAGCTGTCAGCCTGCGACACTTCCTAGAGGACACCCTAACAATCAAAATGTGATGATAGGAAAAGCAGCGGTAACCGTGCCCCACAGGCTAGAATAACCAGATGCTGCCATTGTACGGCCCGCCCTCTTACGTCTCATAACTAAAATGAAAGACAGGGATTAGGCTATGCATACTTTCTGACAAACAAGGAAACTGAGGTACAGAGAATTAAATACCCTAAGGCACACACAGGCTAACAGGAAAAAAAAAAGCTGACTCTGGATGTCAGGAAGCTTGGAATGTCACTGTCCTCCCCAAATACATCTTGGCACCGTGATCACAGAACAAAGGTATTGAAGAAACTATTCAAAGGCATCCTGTTGAGTAGGTGGAGACTTTATTCAGTACCAGACTTAATGACATACAAACCCATCACATGGGTAACTAATAGCCGTATATAGTTCATGATGTAGACAAGAGGTGGATGGACCCACATGCTCACTGAGGTACCAAAGGCCAAGGAGACTTGCCCAAGGCCCCCTGGCAAGTAAGAGCAGAGTTGAGATTCGAACTTGGGTTTTTGGTTTTTTTATTTTCAATCCTCTAATACAGTGGCCCATCTAAAACAGGAAACAAAACAAAACAACAAAACCAGTCCCAACAACAAGCCATGCTGTGCTTTGAAGCCTTGGAGCCTCACCCTTAGCTCCTGGCAGGAAGAAGTCAGGACGGGGTGGGACAGGGTGGGGCTCAGTCAGTTCAGCAAAGTGGGCCTGACTGACTGGGGACAGGAAATTCAGGGACAGGAGAGCATTCCTAGCTGCAGAAGAAGCCAGAGAGGGTTCTCAGCCCCTGGGTCCAGGCCGACTAAGGGCCAGGAGAAAAGGTCAGCTGAAGCCAGGCTGGCCTTGCTCTGTTCCTCAAAGTGTGCCCTCCACAATCCCACTACATTAGAAGAAAAAAGGCCCACCCACTACAGTGAGAAGCAGCAGGAGGTGCCTGGGAAAGAGCCATTCAGCACTATAGGTAGCATGCATAGCTCAGGTTCTGCAGCCCCACCAGACCCGGGCAGGCTGCTACAGAGCACCAAACAATCCTTCACTTAATCTTGTTTCATGTATCTACAGAATTCCCCAGCAACCAACCGCAAGCCAGTTTTGCTCCAGGGCCAGGATCAGTGACACTGTCCATCTCCCCGTCCAGAGCAGCTCGTAAGTGAGCAGGGCAGCAACTGGTACCTAGTCAAGAAAAAAACCCTCCGTGGTGCACGACAGATGTCGACAGGGAGGCAGGTGCCAGGGAAGCTAAGCCACCGGTGTCTTGCAGCACCACACAACCTGGGGATTGGTTGTTTGCACCAATATCGGATGCACAAGACAATTGGAGAGACCCTGGCAGCTGAGAAAGAAAGGTACAGGACCTGTCGGGACATAGCTGGGATGAGAAAGCCACCTGAGGAACACACCCACTGCCACGGAGCCTCCAGCACTGTGGGCACACCTCTGATTCACCAAGGCTACTCGACCCACAGGGGAAGCCGTTCCACCTGGAGTGCCATTCTACCGCTCCTCGGAAGATTCCACATAAGCCACAGCTTGCAGCCCGCAGGGCTTCAGGACTCTGGTCACCATGGAAACAGACAGGGAAACCCGAGCGAGAACACAAAGCCGCGCTGATGCTCTGCTCACCGCTTGCTTGCTTCCCGCAATTAGAAGTGGCTCCGGAAGGATCTTTCCTACCCCGGATCAATCCATGGATTCACGTCTCAGAAAAGCTTCTCCAGGACCCGTGCTTGTGAGATTCCCCACACTGCTCAGGCTGGATTTCTACCTAGAGAGTTCCCCTCTGAGCCTGGGTGCTGGGGAGGGGCCAGTGCCATGGGGGCACGTGACCATGCACTCCAGGGGGCCAGAAGAAGATGCCCCACCTGGCAGGCAGCCCAACAACCAGGGATCCCCACAGTTGGCTTAGCACAGATTCAGCCATCCCAGGGAAGCAGAGAGTCTGGTCCTGCTCTTGGCTTTAGTGCAGACATGTTTGGGATGTAGGGGATAGAGCTTGCAACCCCACGGTCCCTGGTTGTCTTCCTCTATTCTGATTCCAGGGGTCTAGAAAAACCCATCAGTGGCTCTTCCTGAGCTTCAGGTCCAGGGTAGGATCAGGAGGTTCATCCATGGCCCTAGGTCCTTGTCAGTCTCAGCCTCATTACTGTTTCCCAGATGACCCCCCAGCAGCGACTTCCTCTTATAGACAGCTCTTTCCTCTCCACCCCTGCTGCTGGAACAGTGAACTACCCATCCCACTGTCTTCCCCTTTATGGGCTTTTGTTTTGTTTTGTTTTGATTTGTTTTCCCAGACAGGGTTTCTCTGTGTAGCCCTGGCTGTCCTGGAACTCACTCTATAGACCAAATTGGCCTTAAACTCACAGAGATCCACCTGGCTCTGCCTCCGGAGTGCTGGGATTAAAGGCGTGCGCCACCACCGCCTGGCTGGGCTTTCTTATACTGAGGCCTGCCCCACCAACATCCAGTAGTGCAGGAGGACATAGTAAAGTACTTAATAACATATTTGCAAGAGCGTGTGATTTCAGAATCTAAACCCCTCTTCCTCCAGCCCCAACATTCTTTTCTAGGACCCTTAAAGAACTTACAAGTTGTGTTTGGAACCCAGAGGAACTTCAAGCGGATTGGATTATTCCATCAGCTAGAAAAGCCCCCATGAGTGCTGGGAAAAGCACATCTGTAAAGTGCTTCTATCCACACCGCCTTCCACCCCCCATTCAACCCAGACAGGGAACTTCCTTACAGTATCAGTGTTTCTTGAATGTGAGGACTATTGATGATACATCCTTTTCACCAACTGTCCCTCACCACACACCTAAAATGCTAAGTCCCTATCTTACGGCGCTGTGAAAGACATGGGACCACACCCCACGGAACAACAGGCCCGCCTGTGGTTTTGCTTAACAGGTAGTACCATCTCTAAATGTCAAAACTCCTCAGAAAACTGAGCTTCAGGCAGACGTTGGCTGCTGGGTCCACTACACTAGGGGTAGACCTGTCTGAAGGCACCACCTTGCAGTAGCAACCTTCAACTTCCTTATCTGGAAACTTACAAAGTCTCTCTGCTGATGGGTTTAAGGGTGTTCATTCAAATACAGCGGTGTGAGATGGTTCATGCAGCGGTATGAGATGGTCCAGTGGTTAAAGACACTCGCTGTCACGCCTGGTGAGTTCAGTCCCCCAAATCCACATGGTATTAGGAGACAACCAGCTCCGACACATTGTCTTCTGATTTCCATACATGTGCCGCCACAGCAGCCATGTGCCTGAATGCACACACACACACACACACACACACACAATAAATCTGAATAAACATGGTGACTAATCAGAAGTCAGTTAATTTAAGGACAGGTGTTAGGATAGAGTCAGTCTGATCCATGCAGCTCCTATAAAAACGAGACATCGGTCTCATTGGGCCCGGTAGTCTCCAGCATCTGCAAGTATCTGGTACATAACTGGTGCATAACAAGCATTCCTTGAATGATTAAATGAATTTCCAAGTTTTAGAGTGATGAAGTTCAGTGTCACTAGCCTGGAAGCAGTGACGACAATGGTGTGTCTTCAGGATCTGGCCATGCCACAGGCTCCATGCTGGGGGCTTTGCATAGAGCATCATCTGCCAATTACAGAGAAGACATTATGCCGTCATGGTGGTGCATGCCTGTAACCCCAGCACTAAAGAGACAGAGGCACAAGGAACGTGGCCGGTTTGAGGCAAGCCAAGACTACACAGCAAGACACTATCTCAAAAAAGAGGAATGGTGGGGTGCGGGAGAGAGGACTGAAAAGTTAAGAGCACTTAGTGTTTTTTTTTGCAGAGGACCCAAGTTCAGTTTCCAGCACATTAGTTAGGTGGCTTACAACCACCTGTAAACTCTAGGGGAACCAACACTCTCTACTGGTCTCTGTGGGTACCGAAACACGTATGACAAACACACATGTGCACACACACACACACACACACACACACACATATATAAAAACAAACCTTGAGAAAAATGAGAAAGAAAGCTGGGATCATAGGACTAAGTGGAGGAACCAAGTCTTTCCCACCGGTATGCCAATTCCTACTTTGCCAGGGCCTCAGACTCTCCGGCCAGTTGACTGACTGAGCCTAACCAGCGAGAAGCCGCAAATCCTGCCAACGTATATCCAGGAGTTAGGCTGCTTCTAGGGGAAGAGCCCAGGGAAGAATGGCCAGTTCTCACAGTGATGAGCAAAGCCCTTCCTAAATGAAATTGCAGTCTACCAACCACAAGATCTTAAACAAGCTTTCTTGAGGCATCAATCAGTGAACCAAGACAGCAGCAACGGGTTAATTTCTCATTCAGTGTGCAACTTTGAAAATAGCTTTCTTTGAAAAGGTGTCTCCATGGGGATTCATAAGTTTTCTGGGCTCCCCTTCCAGGCAACGACCTACATTCAGATGATTTCTATTTAGCCCTGACTCTCTCGTCTTGTCGCTGGGATCCAATCTGAGCTGCTCCTATCCAAAAAAAGGAGATTCTCATTTATTCACCAAATAGCCATGCCGACCATATTCTGGGAGCCATGAATGAAAGGCCACTTCTGTCCCCAGAAAGCTCACCAGTCCAGCACCAGCAACAGAGACAGACAACAGAGAGCAGCTTAGTAAGAGGTATTTAGGTCAGGCCATGAGAACAGAGTAGGAAGGGCCAAGGAGATCATTCATTCCATAAAGTGTTTGCTGAGCAAGCTTGAGAATCTGAGTTCTAATCCACGTAAAAACCCGAGGTGGCCGGGTATACTTATAATCACAGGACTGGGAAGATGAAGACAGGCAGATCCCGGGGTCTAACTGCCAAGTCAACCTAGCCTACTTGGTAAACCTTGGGTACCAGTGAGAGACCAAAACAACAACAAAACAAACAAACAAAAAACAAGGTGGATAGCTCCTGGCTTCTGGCTCCTGAAAAAACAGCATCCAAAGTTGACCTTTGGCCTCCACAGGCACATGCACATATATGCATATACACTCAGTCCCATGCACAAGAATAAAGTAGGAGATGGGCTGCCGCATCAGTGAAGGGGTGTATGGAAAGAGGACACCTCGCCATCCTAGGGAGCTTCTTAGGGGTACAACGGAACGAGAACTTTGCCCAAGGGTTGGTATGGGCACAAGAACATATAATTGGTCTACCTAAATATGAACATTTCCTGGAGGTTCTATCTCATCAAAGCTGAGAGAGAGAGAAAGAGAGAGAGAGAGAGAGAGAGAGAGAGAGAGAGAGAGAGAGAGAGAAGAGAGAAGTTCCCTAAAATAGAGAACCTACAACTTGCAAAATTATATATAGCTATCAGTGAAAGAAAAGCTGAGGCTGGCCTCTGGAGATCGGATGCATGCCCTGAATCTTTTATTAGGTATAGAAACCTCAGTGGAGGAGGGGGCAACTTAAAGATCTAAAGGAAGAGCCGACACAGTCAGCAACACCTCTGAAAGATGGCTTCAACCTCCGCTGGTGGGGAGGGAAGAAGGCTTTCCCCAACAAGGAGGTGCAAGCTGTACTTCTTCTCACACATGAAGCCCACCGGCATCCCCCATCAGCCTTCCCCATCCCGACAGTCACTGAGTGCCTACAGGGGGTCTCAGCGCCCAGCCAGCCTGCAGAGGCTGGCCCTCCCCTCGGCAGAGGACAGGCTTCCACAGCAGATGAAATGAAAGCAACCACCTTAAGAGATAAAGATCTCTGCACCAGAGCAGTAGCACGTAAGAAGGAGGCAAGTTTCTGAGTTCGCATGGGACATTTCTGTGCTAAGAGATGTAAACAGTGATCTGAGGTTAAGGGGTGGAGTCTGGGGGTGGCAAGAAGCCTTGTCCCAGGAGAAGAAGCCAGCTGGACAAAACTGAAGAAAGGCCACTTGGGGAACAGTGTCCCACCACTTTCCTTAGCAGCCTAAGGATGCGCAGATATAAAGGAGTAGGGGAGAGCAGACATGGTAGAAGCCAAGGCCAACGTTAGTCCCCTTCCTTCTGTGAGGAAGGTCTTCCCAGTTCTATTTTATAGTCAAGGCCATCTGGGCATACAGATTCGGGGTTCTGCCAAGGCTAGATTTCCTAGTAAGTGCATGAGCAGGGGCTGGAACCCAGACAGCCATTCAGGCTTACTTCTCCCAATATGCTAAGCAAGGAAGTAACCCAATATAACACAGGAAAATGAAGGCCAGGAGGTACCGGGGATCCCCTGTGGCAATGTGGGTAAATTTTCTCCCTTCTATCAGATTGGGGGAAGCCATGAAGGGTTCTGCAAGACTGAGGCGTGCCCCAGGCAAGTTCAGTGAAGGCTGGGGATTCATTTCTTCAAAGTGGGACTCCATGACGGTGGGTCCTCAGAGTAAATACTGAAGAGGGGCTCTGCATTGCAGAAACACACCCCTTCCCCTAGTCTGGAAGGAAATCAACCTTACACAAGAAGGAACGAGTCTCCTTAGCAGACAAGGCTGCTAAAGAGAGTGACTTCATCTTTCATCATTCACCAACCCACCAAGTCTTCTGGACTGTTCATGCACAACGACACTTTTTTTTTCAATGATTTCAAGTACAGCTGTCACATACTGAGCGTCTGCTCTGCACTCGAACCACAGCATCATCTCACTGAATGCTAACCACCTTCCAGGGAAGCGACACTGAGGTCCGTCCTCTGGAGGAGGCTGCAGCTGATACACATGAAGAGGCAGTCAAGACCAGGACCCGATTCTAGAACTCACACCAAAGCCAAAGGGAACCAGATGAAGCTGAGCTGTCGACAACCCAATATAGCGCGGCAGCAGGTACACTAGCCTTGGGTCTGCATGTGACCTTGGGTGTCACCGAAGTGACACTGTGTTTGTAAACCACTGTCACCTCCACTAAAGACTCTTCATAGATGGTTCTGGATTCAGTCAAAGGTAGTCTTCAGTCCAAAGCCTACACAGAAGTCAGCTCTTTTCTACATGAGTGGGTCTCAGTCAATTCTGCCACAGGATGCTTTACCTTCTACTGTTCTTGGGATCAGAAAGAGAAGACTGAGTCGGATGTGGTGTCCATGCCTACGTACTTGGGTGGCTCAAGCCGAAGGATACCGAATTCCAAAGAAGCATAGCTATATTGTAAAGCTGTCTCAAAGGGAGAGTGGGTGGTAGGGAGGAGAGACTGCTGTTTGAAAAAGTCAATGAGGAAGTCCTTCCCAGTTCTTTCAGGGCTGTTTCCATAGGACCACGGAAGAAAGGGTTAGAAATCAAAGGCTGCCTCTGGGTCACGGTCTAGTGTTCTGTAACGTGAGGATAGCTACACTTCTTTGACTCACTTCACAAACCTTTATTTGCTGTGGGTGTGATCTTGGGATAGGCCACCCTGACACTGATGCCTGACTAGGTCTCTGAAAGAAAGCTTCATCATGCAGAGCCCATGGGAGATGGCGAGGGCATTGGAGGGCTCTGTGCTCTGGCAGATGAATGGAGTTCTTGATGGCTGGATTGGCTTCCTAGAGGCTCCCATCCACCTGCTGCTCTTTCTTGGTGTTAACTCTGAGACCTCAACAGTCCTGCTTTTATAGACATTGGCTACAAAATGCACATGGGCTGGGATGTAGCTCAATGATTGGTTGCTTGCCATACTGTACAAAGAGAGTTTGCTCTGCAGTTACACACACACACACACACACACACACACACACACACTAATCCTTCCCTCTTCATCTTTACAAAGAATTAAGTAAGCTGACCTACAACTGTATAGCAAGAGGTCAGTCAACACTGCGTCTTACTTTTGTAGCTGAACGGACAGTAAAGAGAATATCTTTGGCCAATCCATATTCATCTTCCAAATGAGAACATCCAAAGAGGCAAAACTATGTAGCTTAAAACTGAAGAAGAGCCAGGCAGTGGTGGCGCACACCTTTAATCCCAGCACTCAGGAGGCAGAGGCAGGCGGATCTCTGTGAGTTCAAGGCCAGCCTGGTCTACAGAGCGAGCTCCAGGACAGGCACCAAAACTACACAGAGAAACTCTGTCTCGAAAAACCAAACCAACCAAACAAACAAACAAAAAACCTGAAGAAGAATGAAGAGCCACCATGGAAAAGCCATGGCGACATAAGGAGAATGAACATGAGGTAGAGGGAGGGCACCCCAAGGTCATAAAGATTGTTAACGACAATAGCATAAGGGCCAATCACCTGTGTTGGAGTATCTGAGCTAAAGAAGGGAAAAGGTAAGAATTGCCCACATTCTAATCTTAGGGGAGCCTGTGTCTTCACTTCCTTAAAACAAAAGAGAAAAGAAAGAAGAAGAAAAAAAAAAGATGAAGCCACTTCAATAAAAGACCAGGACATTAGCTGCCAGAGTTGCTAATACCCACCCACCCCACGTGTAAACAGATGCAAAGGAGAAGCAACCTTTACAGGCATAGGAAGGCCAGGAGCTTAATGCATGTTGTATGCACAGCTGGATTATTAAACACCCATGAAATTATTCCGTTTGGGTTAAGTAACAACAGGCCCTTTTCCTTTGCTAAGCCCCAAGTGCTTGCCAGACATTAAGTCCCCAATTAGTTCAAACCATGAAGGAGAAAATAAACAAACAGGAAGAAAGAG
>CABHPH010157898.1:5763-23668 GCA_902168325.1 Peromyscus nudipes
TGGAGATATCTCATTAAGTAGCTTCTGATGAAAGAGTACATGGTTTACCATCAATTTTTGAGAATTTAAGTGTCTGAAAAGGCTTTCATTTTGTCTCAGTCATTTGAATGGCTGCTTGTCAATGTGTGGCGTTCTCCGTTACAACCCGTTTCCACATATAATTCAAAAAGAATTTCTTTGTGGAGCAATAGGTAGCATCCACCTAGACAGAGGCGGGAAAGGTCTGGGGGCTTTAAATGCTCCTGCCTGACATCGCCGCCATTGTTCTTCTTGTTGCTGCTTTCACACACATTTTCAGAAGGACTTCCGGTCTCCTCTGCCATCATCTCTGTCTCTTTCTCACCTAAGTGAGATTTGTTTTTCCTCTCTGGAAGCTCAGGGATCATTCTGTCCCTCCCAGGCCCCTGCTGCTCTGACATTTCACAGTGTAGTGCCTTGTGGTCTTGCATGGGGAACTGTGTGGGTGTGTTCAGTCTGGAATCGCTTGTACTTTTTTGTTCTGGGAAATTTTCTTCAGTTGTGTTTCCTGGGGCTGAGTCGTCTGTTCTCCTTATTCTGGAATGTGCTCAGCTTTCTTTTATAAACCTTCTGTGTCTTTCGTTTCTGGTGGTATGTTTTGTAAGAGCTAAGAGCCTCTGTTCTTCACAAATGTCATGCTTTCCATTATCTCTCGGAAACTATTGATATGCCAATGCGTAGCCATTCCTCCCTCAACATTATTTTTATTCTTCTAGCTCATTTGGTTATCTTCCTTGTCATCTCTTGGGTGTCTGATGACGCTTTGTTGCTCATATCTCATGCTGCTGATGAGTCTGGTTGACTGTGGGGTTTCATTGGAAGGTGAAGCTGGGCAGTTTCACTGTGGGACTCAGGGGTCGCTGTGGTGGGAGACTTCCTTTGTTTACTTTGGGCTGCCTTTTCTGTGGTTGTTTCAGAGTTCTCAGGTCTGTGCAGACTTGTAGTTAGTTAATTGGCTTGTTTTTAGTATAATTCATCCCCTTGTGCCTAGTGCCCTACAGTCCAGAAACATCCCCAGAAAGCGAAACTCCTGCTGGGTGAGAGAGTAGGTGTGACAGCCATCCAACTAAATAGAGGTAGAGAGGGACTGGGTCTTCACATGCTCTTAAAATGCCAGCCCTTCACTCAGTTCTGCTTTTAGGTCCACCTTCACACATGTTCAGAAGTTGCCAATTCTTAGACATTTGGCATCTTTCCCAAGGTAACTAGGTTGTTTCTCAGCGTTTCTCTTTATGCATATACATTAAATATCCTCATCTCTTGACTTTCCAACTTGCAATATATATTTATTGTTTTTCTCTTTTCCTCTAGGGGTTTAAGCCTTCCCCAAACAAACCAACAAACAGACAAAATCTGTCCATTGCAGTGGGTTGTGAGGAAGAAGTAAAATCTGTAAGAGTCTGTCTTTCCACTCTATAAAAACATTTAGTCTTTAAATACCTAGTCCTATCCTCAGCTCAAAGATATGCTTATTTGTTGATTTAATTTTTAATTTTTGTTTTAATCTGATTAAACTATCCCACTTTCTAAATGTGAACTAAGTTAAATTGAAAAAAAGATGACATACTACAGATTTTTTTTTCATGTTTTTTTATGGAGGAACATTAGGCCCCAGTATTGTTGGTCCTATCTACTACCTTTATGAACTTAGAAAACCATTTGTCTTGGCTCAAATTTCTTATTTGTAAAATTAGAACTGTTATACATTTGTGTTAAATCATGTAACCCACTGTAATGGTTAGTCTTCATCACAAGAACTCCTCTCCTAAGACTGCTTGTGTTCATCTTCCTTTCTCCCCTTTCTTAAAAGAAAACATTGTATCAGTTCTGAGGCTCATCCTTCTCAGCAGATCTCTTTACTAAGCTGTCACATGGTTCACCTATACCCCCAATCTCTTTTCACCTTGAGTCTTTCCTTATAAACCAGAGTTCAAGTCGCGGGAGTGTTACACTTTCTTTTCTGCTCTATCACTTCAGGGATGTTCGTTGGTCTAAGGTGTAACATGTAGGAATTTCTGATTTGACTCTTGTTTGCCTTTCTTATGTCCTCTTACATTACCCCCTCACATGGTCTCTTAGTCCTGAACATTTTCTGACTTCTGAGTACATAGCAGATATCCAGGTAAACCTCCCTCTCTTTGTCTCTGGTGATTTGAAGACTGAAATCGGCTTTCTGCCAGACTCCTGGCAAAGCCAATGCCTGTAATGTGTTCATCACAGTAACTTTAGGCTATTCCATAACTGCTTACCTGGTTACTGACTTCAGTAAGTATGAGTAGTTTGGAGACAGTCATTTTTAAATATTTTTTTTTTGCTATTCTAAATGCTTAACAGCCAATAAATATGTATTGATTATAGTGATTTTACATTGTAATTTTAAAATATTTTTTGAAAGTGAAGAATATCCTAATGTTACATAGATAAAACAGAGAAGAGTCTAATATTTAAATACTGAATATGTTTTTCAGCCTTCAGTCTGGAAACCTGCAGAATTATGATCGCGATGTTGGATGTATCCTTGAATAAAAATAGAAAATACTAAAATATAGAGTTATTGCTTTCTTCACGATAAACCAGTTGTTAATTTTAGAGCTAACTGTATTTTGTAAGATCCTGTTTAAAGTCTACATAGTTTCATTCACACATAGAAATCTATTCTTAGACTGGGTCTTGCTAGCTAACTACATGAGACTATGTTCTTTTTCGTTAGTAATTTGGGGTATAGAATCAGATAAATTCGCTCAGCTACCAAAACTTATTTTTGTTAATAAAACTGTTAGAGAGACTATACAGGAAAAATGGGATTCAACGAATTCAAGGAGCTATGGGCAGCTCTTAGTGCCTGGAAGCAGAACTTTATGACGATTGATCAAGACCAAAGTGGTACCGTAGAACATCATGAGCTGAGTCAAGCCATCACTCTAATGGGTAAGACTATTAACATCCTTTAGAATCCAGGAGAATCATCTGTACTCATTGACCAAGTTATGGATTTTTTTTATATATATAAAGATTTGTTTATTACTTTTTATGAGCTTGAATGTTTGCCTGCAAGTATGTGTGCGTACCATGTGTGTGCCTGTTGCTCTAGGAGCCCAGAAGAGAGTGTTAGATTCCCTGGAACTGGAGTTACACAAGGTTGTGAGCTACCATGTGCATGCTATTAACCGAACCTAGTTCCTCTTGCAAGAGCAGAAAGTGTTCTTAACCACTGAGTGATCTTTTCAGCTTACAAATTATGAATCTTGGTTGCTTTAATTTGCTAAGTAATAAAGAACTGCTTTCTGTTAGTGTGTCCCTTAACTTAGGCTCACAGTTGTAAGTAAATCCTGATCAAAGACACTAACACAATCATTATTATTGTTATTTCTTCACTTTGTGTGTTGTAGTGTTGAAGACTGAATCTTCAGTCTTGCATATTTGAGACCATCATTGTACCACTGAGCCCTATCTCCAGTCCATAAATTTGTCTGAGTTTTCTTACAAAGACAATCATTCATTCATTCATTCTGAATTCCCTGAGTATAATTATCATCCCTATGTCAGGACCCACCACTTGCATTCCATTGTTTTGTAACTTGGTGGACGCTTTAATTATTCATGAAAGGCTTATCTCAGTCAATCACATGTGTCTATACTGGAGTCTAGCTTTTCAAACAGAAAAAATAATTTGTTTTGTTTGCTGTCTTTGTTCTTACACAGTATAGAACACACAAGGCAGGTACGGAAAAACTTCAAAGTGGGAAGGTTGCATTTCAGATGAGTTTAAAAGATGTAACTATTTTCGTTGTACTTCTTATAGGCTAAGGTTCTTGGTTCGCTTGCAGAGTGGTAACATGCGATGATGCTTAATTTGCTAGCCGGTAACACAGTGGCACTTTCCCATCTTTTGTTCCCCGTTTCTTCTCTCTCGCTCTCTTTATATTTAGACAGATTTTTCACTCTGCTCACTCTATAACCCAGGCCGATCTGGAACTTACTGTGTAGCCCAGGCCCGCCTCAACTTCACTGAGACCCTTCTGCCTCGGTCTCCTGAGTTACAAGTGTGAGCCATACTTTACCTAGTTTTGCCTAGTTTTAAGTAGTTTTCTTGAGTCTCTTCTCTTGTAATTTTATGCTTAGTTATTTATAAACAAAATGTATATACATGAAAATTACTTGTTTGAAAATTAAAATGTGAGCTCAAGGCACATAGGCTTAAATTATGTGTCAAAGAGCTCAAACTAGTGATTTTTTTCAAATTAGTTGTATAAATAGACATTTTATTTTCATATCTATGGAAAATCCTGGCCATATAAACATGTTTAACTGTAGATACATAATAATAATTGATTTAACTTGACTTTTTAACAGTGTAATTAAAAAAAAGTGGTTTTTTTTTTCAAAAAGTGAAAAAGTTGAAAGGGTTCAGGCAAGCCTCAGAGAAGAAGAAAAGATTGTTTTGGGTGGGGCCTGCAAGAAGGTGGGTCAAGTGGGCCAAGCTGGGTGGCCTGAATTTGATTCCCACAGGGTGGAAGGAGAGGGCTGACTCCTGCCAAGTTGTCTCTCACCTGCAGACAATTGCTGTGTCCTGTATGCCCCTGAAGCTGTAATCAAAGGTTTAAGTTACTCAGTAGCATTCAAACTTAACACCTTCAGACATCTTTAAAGTCATTCAAGTCATGGGAAAGTTTTAGGAATTATATTCATACCACATGTAGATCACAACTCACTAGAAGGATGCTTAAATGCACTTTCACATAGTTGTGTTAGTTTGTGTGTTTTGGTACGGCTCTTATTCTAAGCATGTTTTCTGGGACACACACACACACACACATATACACACACACACACACACACACGATCTCACATATATATGTATCATATATATATATGAAATCATATGTGAATCTTATACATATGATTCATTTTGTTTTGTAGTGTTGGGGATCAAACTAAGCAAGTGCCTTGGCCTTGGCCCCTAGCCCTATGGGTTATATTTTATTATAACTATAGGTGGAATTTTTCCTTCTGGTACTGATTTTTATCTTTGGCTGGATTGGTGTCATTTTTTTTCTCTAAATCTACTGATTCATTAATATGTAGACCATAATGCATCATTCTCCTGAGTTATAGGTACACATCTCATTAAATAATTAGGATCATGCTTGGAGTGTAGCAAATAGAATCAAAGTTCTGCTTCTATTATTTTATATTCATTCTTTTTAAACATCTCGTTTTTCAGATAAAATATTTTCAAATGAAAGCAATCAAGCAGTCATAGGTAGAACTTAAAACTGACTCAAAGCACTTAAGATGGGAAGTGCACGATTAGAAACTGTACATACACAGGGTACATACTCAGCAGTGTTAGTAACAATGGGGCTTGAAGAAGGAAGTAATAAATATGCATGAGGAATAGAAAAACTTACAGAAGAAATAACATTTTCTTTTTTTTTTAACCACTTTTAAGCAGGTTGATTTTCAGATATTCTTCAGAAAGAAAAAAACAGATAGAAATACAGCATTTGAAAGATAACCAAGATTAATAATGATCCTTCCTTTGATACTTTTTAAAAACTGCAGTATCAAAATGTTAAAACCCCTACCAAACACCCCCAGGAGTAATTTCAAAATTTTATATATATATATATATATATTTGGCTTTTCAAGACAGGATTTCTCTGTGTAGCCCTGGCTGTCCTGGAACTCCCTCTGTAGACCAGGCTGGCCTCAAACTCAGAACTCAGATATCTGCCTGCCTCTGCCTCCCTAGTGCTAGGATTAAAGGAATGTGCTACCATTGCCTGGCATAAAAATATATTTTAAATGCCAGAGAAGATAGTTGTTTTCTTCCTTTAGAATTGCTTTTGTTACAAAGTTAGAATTGTGTCAGCTATTTACACTTGTGGAATTATTAATGAGTCTGTTGTCTTACCATTTTCATATTAATTTAATGTATTTCTAAATTGTACTTTTGAAGGCTTTTGTTCAGTGGTAGAGCCCTTGCCTCTTTCCCATGTATAAGCACTTATAGTCAATCCTCAGTCCTGCCAAAAATAAATAGGATATGTTTTGTGCAGAAAGAATTTTGAAAGTTAATCTATTTCATGACTTTATTAACAGCAGTGTTTTGGTATTTTATGGTGTTTAACGTTGAAGGTTTTAATGTGTCAATCTTCTTCCTTAGGGTATAGATTGAGTCCTCAGACATTAGCTGCTATTGTTAAACGCTACAGCAAAAATGGCAGAATTTTCTTTGATGACTATGTTGCCTGCTGCGTGAAGCTTCGTGCCCTGACAGGTATTCAGCATTTAAAAGTGGATTCAATTTATGTGGACATTTTTCTTGAATAGTGTCTTTGTTTCTTTCAGCAAATTATAAGTGTTTTCTTTATTCACTATGATATCTAAATAGTCTTAAGGATTTAAAGTATGAATGTTGATCGAGAAGCACTGAAAGCTCAGAGTTTTAGAAGATTTTTCATATTTAAATTTCTTAGAATGTTAAGACACTTAAGATACAGTCAGACCTAGTACCAGGAGACATTCAGTATTGGGAATTAATGGGTTTCCAATTATAATTCTAAAACATAATTTTTGTGTGTAAAGATTTCTTTAGGCGAAGAGATCACTTGCAACAAGGGATTGTGAACTTCATGTATGAGGATGTAAGTATTCTGAATTCACTGTAACATTTGTATTTTGTTGTTAGTTATTGAAAAAATTAAGTGATGGGACCAGCAAGGTAGCTTAGCATTTGTCACCAATCAGATAACCTGAGTTCTAGTGCCAGAACCCATGTGGTAGAAAGAGAAAACATTCTCCTGAAAGTTATCCTTTGAGTTCCACGTATGCTTTATGACATAAGGTCTTGAGGATGTATGCATGTGCATGTGTGCATATGCCCCCCCCCAAATTAATTGGCAAATATGTAAATGCAATAAAAGTTGAAATACATTAACTGATCCAAAGCACAAACACTGAAAATAATATATTGGGTGGCTACATTATTTTCTACATTTTTCAGTAATACTAATATAAGGTTAATATTGGTATACTGTAAAATTGCATGACTTGTGTTTGGTAGTTGATTTCTCCAATATTTTAATGGTAAACACTAACTTAGGATTATCTTTTCCTAAGAGAGAGATTCCTAATATTTTCAGTGACAAAATATGAAGCTGCTATTTTTTCAGTTCAAATACACTCTCCGTGTACCCAATTCCAGTTGTTTCTAGATTAATGCTAATGGTTTTCATATGTGCTTTGGTGCTTTAGAGGTTTTGTCTTGGATTTGTTATATTTCTTACTAGAAGGTATGGGGTAGACAATACTTTGTTGATACATACGTGTTTGAATTATAAGTCTTAAACAGTTTCCTTTTTCTTACAGTAAAAGTTCTCATGGAATATAGTTAATTTAAACAAATAAAAACCATTTGTTGTTGCCATGTGATAACGCTCCTCGTGTCTTAGTTTCTGCAGGGCACTATGACAATTTGAAAGCCTAGCATTCAAAAGGTGAAGAAATACTGAAGAATCCTTCTGCTTTGCTGAAACAGACTGGACTACCTAAAATTAAAAGTTCGAAGAACTTTTTCCTATCCCTTCCTGTTCAAGTCCCTATCGCCATTTCTGTTATTTAACCTTAAAGCAGAGTTCAATGCAATAACTTTTTTATTTGGGATACATTATTTTTGGAAAAGTTATGATGTTGCAGATATATGGACACTGTCTTGAAATGTTGCTAATGATATGTAGCTAAATGACATCTGCACATCTGAGCCTTGGTTTTTAACAATAATAGTGTATAAGAATGTAGTCACATGACAGATTGTCTACAAAGCCAAATAACAAAAGTGTAGGTAGAACTTTTGTATTATCTAAAGGCTACAAGTTATACTTCTGATTTTGTTCATGCCTGTGGGTGTTTCTGGGAAAGAGTCAGTCATAGGGGACATCTGTCCTTTTCGCTGTCTTTGGCTTTTGATTACACCATCAGAGAACATAACCTCCTGTTCTTGGCTGATGAATAAGAAAACTTTAGTTCCTAAAACTTTATCCAAATTTGGGTCTGTCAGCCTATGGTAGTAGGTATTGTTTTACCTTTTTTATTTCATTGTTTATTTTTTTTACAATATATTTTATTATTTTCCTATTTTTTCCTTTTAAAAAAAATCTCTGTTTTTGTTTAGCTTTGTTTTGTGAGACGAGATTTTAACTACATAGCCCAGCAGCACACAAACTCATTGTCCTCCTGCCTCCCCCCCCCCCATTGGTGCAGAGATTCAAGGCTTGCACACCTGTGCCCACCTAAAAGTTTAAAATGAAGATACCTTTCTCTTTCATTAGTGATGGTGCAGATAAGCTAAAATGTCATCTTTCTCTAAGTGAAGCAGTTTTGGAGAATGACACATTTTAGTGAAGTGTCAGCTTTCACTCATGTTTGTTCTTTTTTGTTCTTTAAACCCAGGTGCTGCTCCTAGCTATTGGCAACAGTTTATAAAATTAAAAAAAAATCATCGTGTAATCTGCTACTGTTCAGAAGTTCTCTGTTGGAGCGATGACGTGTGTGTGTGTGTGTGTGTGTGTGTGTGTGTGTGTGGTGTGTACCAAGAAGTGTTTTGATTTTGTTTTTCCTTTGTGGACTCTATTAGCAGCATTTCTGGTGAAATTTTCTATAGTGATTTCAAGTACTCACCAGGTTCTTTGCACTAAGTTCTCTGATATAAGATGTTAGAGTTAATTGAGTTTCTAACGTGGAAAACACCCTGTCTTTATTAATGAAGATCTGATAGACCACTGAATTTTCATATATTTTAACTGAACATATATCTAGTTGAAGAAAAATGCAAATAGATATAATTTTAGTTTAGCTGTTGACCAAATTGAATATTTTTAAAGGAAACACCATGGTTTTTTTGTTTGTTTGTTTGTTTGTTTTTTTTAGAACGGGCAAACCTCTTTTACAAATACAGAAATCTTACAAACAGCTTTTACTTGAAAAGATCCTGGGAAAGAAGTGATGTCTAGTCGTTTTGATATCGATTACTCTATAGTTTGCTATCAAATCCATCGTGTCAGTTTTGTAAGACTTGGCTGATGAGTGCTCCACACACATTGTCCTCTGAATATTTGTTTCATGACCACATATTTGATAACCTGAAAGAGTATTTACTGAACCACTGAATGGACAGAATCTGAAGCTGTTGTAGGAAAAAGAAGCCACATTATGATATTATAAATTATTGAGTAATGAACACTCTTGATGTATAAGTGCTTTTATTTATACAGTAAACATGTTTCCATGTCATTTTGAGAATTTTTTAATAAACATTCAAATAGCTTGCTGTAAAGTTTTGTATCATACAAAATTTGTTACATATATACTGTTATGAGATGCGTCGGTTCAAACAACAGTGCATTAATTAATTCAGCTGTTATCTAAAAGATTGCCAAATGATTAAATGTCAGGTGTACTTCTAGTTTGAGTGGCAGTTTACACATTTTAAATTACATCAAGGGAAAATCGATACTATGGGAATCTTGATTTGGTCCACTTTAAATGTATTTTAAGGACTGTGCTCATTAACCTATTTGAGGCATGCATCAGAAAAAGAAAGTAACAAATATATATTCAAGTTATATATTTATTTCCAGAAAAGACATTTACCCTGGAAGAAAGTAGAATTTATCAAGGTAGTTTAAACTCTGTGCAATTAAAAAAATAACAAAATCAATTTGTGATATTTCTTTAATTAAAATATACAAATCAAGTTCACTTGTACTCTTATGATATTACTAATTGGACAAACAAAATAAATACTATTTATGAGAAATGTGCTTTTTTTTTTTAATGTCCTTTATCTTTGACAAACTAAAGTGGATATGTTTTGTCCTGTTTTGTTAGCAGCTTTCTGTAAATTTGATAGGGTATGCTTTTGAAATTTTATAAATTGAACCCATTGCTCAGAATCCCAGACTGCTTTCAGTTAGCACATCCTTTGCTTAAAAGTGTGAAACACAACCGTGGCTCTTTTTATTACTTTCGTACTTGCTTGAAAAGATTCCATTTGTGTTTTTGAACGGAATCATTTGTGTAGTGGGCTAAGCTTCCTCATATAAATACCTAAGGCTAAGGTATCATCTAAAATGTCTGGAGAGTATTGTATACTATTGGAGGACACAAATGCAAATGTTTAGAGTGTCTGTGAGGTGGGGAATGCAGACAGTATTTTAAAGGAATACCGGTCTTATCATTTCTCATTTAGACCAGGATCAAGACATCTTTCCATATACTAAATTAAAATTTCCTTGTAATTTAGAACACTGAGAAAGAAACTTTCTAGCGAAACACTTGGAGAAGTTGGGGAACCCTTCAGACTCAAGACCTGTCTGTCGTTTGAATGCTAGGAAACCCAGGCTTTGAATCCTTCTTGTTGTGTTTCCTTCTACTTATTTTTAAAGAATTTTTTTCCCATCTTACAACGAAAAGAGCATATGTTCTTATCAGTCCCTTTATCCAAGCAGCTTCATAATACATCGTGCAGTATGTTGAAGCCCAGGCTTGCTTCTGCCAGTCCAAACCTACAGTGAGTAGACATACAGAGTGCCTCTGTCTCACTACCATGCACCACAATTAGAAAATAGACAGACAGGGCTTTTGCCCATGTGCTGGTCTTGTTGTCGGGTGCCCCTTCATTACTATCAAGAAGTTATAGAGCATCATTTAATAGCTGTATGGAGAGATGTATGAACCAGGAATGGTAGATTTCCAGTTCTGAAGTATTGGGGGCGGAGTTTAACCGTTTCTCTAAGCATAAACATCTAAATATATAGACACATGCATATAACCATGTCGATTTAATTGCCTGTATTGCTTATTTGGTTGTCTTATTTTTCTGTGATTACTGAAATTGCAAAAGATAACCTGAACAGTGTTCTAGAAATACACTAATTAAAGACTCGTGTTATTTTGTAGATTATAGGCCATTTAAAAGTGACTTTAGGATTTACCGGACTTTTAAATGCATATTTAATTTCTTACAGTTGTGTAAATGCAGGGCCCTCAAGTGTGTCTTAGGATAAGAGATAATATGTTATGGAACGTCGCCAGGTATTTTGTCGTCTGTACTTTGACTCTGATCTCACAATCAGCTTCACTTACAGAGGGCGATGTAATATTTCCTGCTGTCTGTAATAACTTTGGTTTTACATTTATCGCATGGGGCCATAGGCTCTTGGCTTCTTAAATCTTTAAAAGGAAGCATGAGGAATCTATGTCGCTACACAGACAATGCCACCCTTAGTGCATGCTGAGCCAGTGACGACAAATCTTGTTGAAAAGTGTCTTTGAAGATAGTGCGAATTTTCTTACGTGACACCCAAGCAACCAGGGGAGAAATTAAGCCTGTCTGAAACCTCAGTGAGAGGAAATAATAGCTGCGTACTTCCATTCTTGAACGAAAAGATGAGCCAAGCTCTCATTATGAATGAGCTATTTCGAATGTACGTTAAAGGCCATTTATCCTTCAGAAAATTGTAGTGAACAATAAACATTTCAGCCATTTACTACCATAGTTCTGATGGGGCAAAGTAAAATGTTTTTTGAGTCCTTTAAATTCAGATTTAATGCTTTCACCACTCAGCCCAGCTTGCTGGTGGTCTACTGGAACTCGGTTACACCATAGCACTGTTACAATGACGTGAATTTCGAATTGATCAGCACCACCATGCCTATATCTAGTACTTTACTTAATAAAACATTGGAATTTGTTGGCTTTGCTATTAAAAGTACACTAGCTAGCTAATAAGATTTACTTTCTTTTCCCCCAAAATAAATTCTTTTACAAATTCTTGAGTTTTTCATGTATAAATAGATGAGAAATTATGTTTCATTCTTAAATTAGGTATATATACTATATTTTCAATACAACTTGTATAGTTCTTTCGGCTACCAAAATTTTGCAACCATTTTTACATGAAATTTACATTTTTCTTATGTACAGTTATTTGTAGAAGGTTATTGCAAAACTAGCTGTGCAAATAGATTACACTGTCAACACCACATACCAATCTTTGAGGAAAATATTGGCTAAAAAATAAATATTTCTGCACAGAATATTTCAAAAGCATTGTGATTCCATGCTACATTATGTGCATAAAGACTATGAAGTAGTATGTGTTTGGTCGATTGTTTCATTTAGTTTAAAGCATTCCAGAGTTCTGTGTAACAGGGTGTGAGTGAGCTTCTAGATATCAGATGACTGACATTTTCAAGTGATCGCACACAATCTTTTCTGAAATACATTATTCATTGACTGGCAGGCCTTCTGGGATAATATATTTTCTCATCAGAATTATGAAATGAAAATTTCAGCTATAAAGAGGCCATGTGCCTTTCATTAAAATCAGTGGGAGCCTAGGAGTAAAGTAGAGATTTCTTGATATTTTTGTTGTGTTTTTGTGCCATTGGGAGAAGGGTGCCATGCCATTTCATTGCTACTGTAACTCTGTAAGCATTTGAGGAGATTGTGGGAAGAGCTCATCACAACTTTACTGATCCTTCAATTTTCCTTCTAATTAGGGATAAGGAATGTGGTGTGGACTTTTCTTATGCATTCACATACAATATAAATAAAAAATGAAAACTGATACAGTTAAAATGCTCACAATTTTGGTTATTCACAATTGTGAGTTTTTAAATTGCATCATAACATACCAGAAGTCCAAAGAATGTGAGTTAAACATATAAAGCTTTGAAATCACAGGTGCCCCAAATTATTTCACATCTTTCAAAATATGTTAACTAATGGGAGTCACAGATGACATGAATACAGTTCAGGAATTAATCTAAGTTTTGACATTAATTTAAAAAGAATAGTCATGTTCACATTTTTGTGTCTCATAATAAAAAGATTTAATTGGGAGCACTATTGCAATAGTTCTTGCTGTGCATGTTTAAAAGTTTGATCATAGCTGGTAAAGTGATGGACTGTGTCAATTGAGTATATAGTTTTGAATACATTCCATTTCTATGAATGTTTTTATACTCATTTATAGTTATAACATGGTAGTTTAAAATAACTTCCAATTAGTTATCTCTCAACTTTCATGTACTAGTCAACAAAATAATCCTTGTGACAGTTTCTTTTCTTGCTGTCAAATGTCAGTTTGTGTCTTCTATGAATTTTGTTTTTCTGTACTGGTCATTAAAACAAAGTGTATTTTACTGAAAGAGACTATAATGACATCCAAAGCATGGGTGGGCCTTGCTCAGTCGTGGTGCCTAATATTTTATAAAGCACTGGAAATATATCCCATTAGTTTTTAAAAGGCTAACAACACCACTTTAAGAAGAGACACAAGTAAACAGATCTGAAAGAGAACATTTTGAGAATCAAGGAGAGAAGGGGCAAAGATCTCAAACCGAGAAAACATCTGTATTGTGGATGCCTCACTTTACAGGTGTTGGCTAAACACCTGGGTGCTAATGCAGAAGAGGTGGCCCCAACACAAACACTGTCTCCTGTTAACAACCTCATCATTGGCAGGGGCATGAAACAAACCACTTTGTAGAATTCCGTTACATACTGCGTGTCAGTGTGGAGAGTTGGGTAGAGGAAAAAATGATGGAACACGTTTTCACATGATCATCAGTGTCATTACGCCACTGCCTGAACACCTGCTTTGTGGTAATGTGCAAACCACAGGATGGATTTGCTTCTTTACCTGGAGCACGGCTTCTGCACACTTCCACATGGACATTTCAGAGAGCTATTTAAAAAAATCACTTGTATTTATATGATTTTGGATATCGAGGATCACTTTGAGTTTTTTTTTTTTTTCTCCACTATACATGGAATAGGTAGGATTTGATTTCAGCTTTACCACACCAAGCCTTTCCGCCATTTTCAGCGGTCCTCGCCAAGAACTCTGGTGTCTGCCATCTATTGGCTGCACGTGTGTGGTGAGAGAAAGGAGTTGGGTGCCTAAAAAGTGCCCTTACCCCTGTGAAGTTCTGGGGTTTGTAAAAACAGCAATTGAGTTTACTTTCAAAGTTGAATTGTATTTTGTAAATAGTTTCAGATACCCATCTGGGAACTCTATCATGTCCAAGGAGACACTGCACAGTGCACTAGCTTTTAGAGAATCCACCTTTATAGAAATTCACCTTGCAGAATTTAACACTAATTCAGAGCAACAGAGGGAGTCACATCCCCACCACCAATATTCTCAATATTATTACTTGAAAACGGTCCAGCTAACGGCACAAAATTGAGGGAAAGGTTGCAGCTACAGTTAAGTTTTTCAGAACCAAAAACTTCAGTCTTGGAAGCAGCTATTTAGTTACTTTGCACTTGTTCAAAAGAATTTTTTTTTCTTCTTCCTAACTGTTTTTAATGTCATGTTTCTGGCAGGGGGTTGGGGGTGCATTTTAGGATTTTTTTTTAAGCACCTACTTTGTGCCAGGCACTTTTTAAAAATTTGATTTTGTTTCTCCTCAGACTTTAGTGAGGCAAGGACTATAATCTCATTTTTAAAGACTCAGGAGAAAACTCTCAGAAGGTAATTCACTCAGGGTGACATAGCATGTGAATGGAAGAGCTACTGTTAGGATCGAGTTGACCTGACTACAGAACATGCTTTTTGGACCTCTGTGTTTAGTGTGCATACAGACCATGTTAAGGAGAGCTCCTTGAAGGATCAGTTCTGGGTCCCAGCCTTCCTGTTTCTGACTTAGTAGATCTGGGATGAGACTCAGGGCCATTTGTTTCTGAGTTCTTAGGTCCTCTGAGCACTGCTAACCTCAGGACAACAGCTTAAGACCACTCCACAGCAACCTGTCCTCCAAGTGCCTCTTTGCATGTACAGGATTGACATGTTTATGTTACTACAAAACTGTGATTAAAAATGAGAAATCAACTCAATCGTTTGATCTAAAGGTTTTTAACATTGAATAAGAAGCAAATAAACACATTGAGAACATGTTTTTTGGTTTTGTTTTATCCATGAATAAACAATATAGAGCCCCTTATGTTAAATTATAGCCAGAGTTACAGTTCATTTCTAATTGATTAATTTCCTGAATTGCTTTTTTCCTGACTATAAAACATGTTATTTATTATTAGTTACTCTTTTATATATACTGAGGAGGTGATACATTTTTATCCTTATCTATAATGTGTAAGTTGTGATTTGAAAATGACATTTGGATATAAATGTTTTTCTTTTAGGTATTTTGGAGCCATTGAACAAGTTCAAATCCATGCAACCTTTTGTTCTAATATGCACATGTTAACCCTGATTCCCAATGTCACTATACCTGAATAGAGTAGAAAACTTAATTCTGATGGCCAGTCCATTATAATGGACTTGAAATTTACGTTGTCTCAAATTGGCTCCCTGCTTTGCCCTGTTTGTTGAATTAGGGATTATTATATTAAAAAGATCACTTCTGTATTTTTTATTCCTGGTTTTCTCATCAGCTAATTAAAGTATGGGACTCCCCGCTGGGATAAAGCGATGAGTCTGAGAGGCAATTCTCTGACCAGCGGTTAATAGCTGTGGGAGAGCAGCTCAGCCAAGTCAGCTTTAAGACAGCAGTCTGTTTTTTAAGGACATGGGACTAGATGATAATTTTACGTTAAAGCCGAAAGGTGGTGTGTCTGTGCTTCTAAGTCCCTCTAAGGAAAGCAGTTGCCGGACTGCTTTTTGGCTGGTGCAGTAGTTGGACGTGGCCTTAGGCAGGACTCCAAGTTGGAAGTGTCAGGTTGCTTTTGCTATAAGTGATAGGTAGGGTAATGCTATTTTAAAGTTATTTTTAGGCTGGGACAAGGGGATGCACATTGTACATCAAGATGATTGATTTTCTTATTCATAAGTCAGTTAAACTGTCTGTTCACTTGACATTTATGACTATGTGTATGTTTATGCTGCTTGGGCACTTTAAAAACGAATATACTATAGGATAAAAAGGTCCCTTTATGTTCCTACACAACTCTCTCAGACTTACGATTTAAACAGCACACAATTATTTTATGTGGAGGAATTAAGAAGGGAAGGAATTTGGTTTGTGCTAGAATTTAAACTAGCTGGAAACTTGTATATCACCTTTTATCTTCCCTTTCCTGCATGCCCAGTTTTTATAAAGAAATATAAATGGAGGCTTCCAATAGGCCAAATTGCATGCATGTCATACCAAATGTTGCAGCTGGAGCATCTGCTAATCAGATCAAACAATCAGCCTCAGTTCCTCACCTGCCAAACCCTCTCTCCTTACAAATGAGCAGTAGCTAGGGAATTTATGCTGAATGCTTGTGGAGCTGAGGGAGAACAGTCCTCGGGAAATGTGTTGCAGCTGCAGAATGTGCCCCAATATGAAAAGAAGACCCCTAAACCCACATCTAACTCGTTCGCTACTTGTGTGACTCTCCAGTGTGTGGCACCTCATTCGAATGTTTGCTCAGTGAGTAAATGAAAGTGGCCAGTAGTCCACATTTGTATCTGTACCATATCAAATGATTTGGGAAGCCCATTCTAATTATTATACTTTTGGTTGACTTGACTGGTCTTTTGCCATAGGTACGCAATCACTTATGATTACTTTTCTTAAATTGAGAATAAGAACATGCCTATGTGTAGATTTCCTTCCACTCAGGTCAGACTGGCAAATTCTGTGACTGCTTAAAAGTATATAGAGAACAATCTAAGGTCACTCTAATCACGTTTTAAATAGAGTAATAATGTCATGCACATTTAATAAATTGCTTGCATTTGAAGTGGATTAATGATTAGTGTCGAAGGTGAAGGAAAATTCAACCATTTAATAATGTACAGATAAACTACTATTTAAAGCTTTGTAGGAGCATAAGAATTAGTAGAAAAATTATGAAGCCTTCAACAAATTTTCTAGATCTTTGTTCAGGAGGAAAGAACACAAAGGGTTAGTCTCTGATAATTTTTTAAATTATAATTGAGTTGAAAATAGAATTTAACTAGAGTTAATTCTATTTTTTGGTCAAATTCTAGAGTTTGACCAATCAGAATTATAAATTGTATTTTTTCCTGTGTTGATTTTATGATCCAAATGCCACCTCCTTTGCCCAAACAGTACCACACTAAAAGGTGTTAGACTGTATTCTTCTACTATATATATCCTGGGATGGAATCAATATATAATCAGCCCAAATTATCTGTAATGAGTTTTTTTACTTAATTTTCAATTAACTTAAGGATTTTCTAGGTGGACCAATGAACATTGTTTGTCACAGTTGGGATAAGCAAGGAAACAACCCATTCTTAATGAAAGACTGTTTTGCTGACAAATACTCTGAAATTGCATATTTTAAAAAATGTGGGTATGTACTATTTAATCAAATGCAAGATTGCTCTCACATATAAATCTGAAAAAAATGTGGCTGTCCTTTTTGTAGGTGACATGTTAAGAGCCAC
Organism: Peromyscus nudipes; assembly: GCA_902168325.1. Taxonomy (NCBI): domain Eukaryota; kingdom Metazoa; phylum Chordata; class Mammalia; order Rodentia; family Cricetidae; genus Peromyscus; species Peromyscus nudipes. The sequence continues at coordinate 23,217 of CABHPH010157898.1, forward strand.
CCTCAACACACAAAATAATCTTCATTTTAAGACTTCAGAAAAATGCACTACTGTAAAAATTTTAGGTAGCTTGTGAATGAAGCTACGAAAGAATTTACTAGAGAGATCATTTTATTCTCTCACTGATGTTGTCCTATATTCATAATTGTTTAGCTGAAGACAAGCTCGGGGAAGCATTGTGACTCCTCAATCTGTCAGAAAACAGGGCAGGAATTCACAAAGGTCTCTCTGTTCTCCTCCCACTTGCCTGCCTAAAAGCAGGGTATAGAGACTCCTTATGGGCAGATTGCTCACCTGCCCAGAGACTACAGCTCCCAGAAAGCTGGGAGTAGGTGACTGCTTCCCACAGTTTCCTCAACAGTGGAAGCCTGGGACATCTTTGTCCTGTCACCTCTCCAAAATGAGTAGCTTTTGTTGAAGGTCTTATATAACCTGGGACATGAAACTAGGGC
>CABHPH010157898.1:23768-57470 GCA_902168325.1 Peromyscus nudipes
AAAAAAACCCTTTCTCAAAAAACCAAAAAAAAAAAAAAAAAAAAAGAAAGAAAGAACTGTATCCTTTGGTACTTTTGGATTTAGCTCCCTTTCTGACTGATATGTATAACTCAAACTTTGTATCTTTCTTTTAAATTATTATAGGAAATGAAGGTAAGTAACTATAAACATGTCAATACAGAAGGAAATCTGTTCTCGAAAGTGACTAACTTCCCTTTATCCCCAACCCCCCTTGAACTCCCCTAAGTTGAGGATCGTCTGAGTTGCGTTCATGACCACTTTCATTCCTCAGTTTCTTGTTTGCTCGGAAGGCTTTTTCATAATCAAGCACTGATTCAGTAAAAGCGGTAAATAGGAGTCTCCATGCAAGAGAAACTGGAGTTTCCTAACATGCACATGATTTAAAAAATAAAATTAAAAAATAAGGTGCCTTGAGATGCTGGCAGTTTGAACATTTGGAACCAAAAGCTCTTATGTATATTTACATCCTAACTGCTCAACTTTACCTTACAAGCTTCAATTTAGGAAAAATATACAGTACTTTTGCATATAATGGTACCTTGTGAGCCCCTGAGTCAAGTAGAGAGGATTTAAATACAAAAAGGAAAACAGCCATTAAAAGCACTTACATTGGATGTGGAGGAAATAGTACAAAATGATTACTTTCCTGGTAGACCAGGATCAGAAACATGCCTATGGAGACCCAAGATCCCTACAGTGCTTAGGGAAGAATCTGGCAGAGATGGGTGCCGGATGGGATGAAGGTAAGTTTTTCGTTGCCGTGGGTGAAGCTCTAAAGATGCATCACTGTCTTGTTTTAAAAGTGAAGTCAAGTTGTCTTCTGAGGCTGTGTTCAGATGTCTTCCACTTGAGAGGGATTCTTTGGATTTGAGTTTGGATTTTTCAAGGTCTAGAAATTCAGGACACTGATAGAAAGAAAAGAAAATGCGCTTTTATAATTTATTCCAATAGTTAAATAAGTTATATTCATGTAATTCACATGTGTTTGCTCTCCCCATTCATTGTATGTGGTTAACACATACATAATATCTCTCTCCTAAAATGGACCCCTAAACTAAGGGGTCTGTTATCTCAAGTAAAGAATTTTAATTTCACCCTGATGCCAGATTTAAACGTTCAGTTTTTTTTTTTAAGTATTCACTTTGAGCTGTGTATGGTTGAGTTTTAATTCAAAACTTAAGGCTGGATTAAGAAATGACTTGCGCCGGGCGTTGTTGGCGCACGCCTTTAGTCCCAGCACTCGAGAGGCAGAGCCAGGTGGATCTCTGTGAGTTCGAGGCCAGCCTGGGCTACCAAGTGAGCTCCAGGAAAGGCTCAAAGCTACACAGAGAAACCCTGTCTCGAAAAACAAAACAAAACAAAACAAAACAAAAAAAAAAGAAATGACTCTTGGTGACTAGTCTTATCTAAGAAGGAAAGTGAGGAAGGAAATAAAATGATCATTCCTATCAGAAATTACTGCCCAAACCAACTGCAAAGAAGAAAACACATAGTTGTATTTCCCATCCACTAAAAACCAGTAAGAGAGGAATTAATGTTTATATTTTGAAAAGATTGTCATTATTTTCCTTTTGACACACTAACTTCTGTTATCAAGTTTCATTTTCTAGAAAATTTTACAGTCCATACAGAAATGTACACAAGACTGCCTATACATTCTTACTGAGATAATCTTTCTTAGGTTCAGCTGCCCATGATGCTTAATTAACTGAGAGGGGCACTGCTTAAAAGGATTAGTCGGGATAAGGACACTTCACTTGTCTTGTCTCACCATGTGTATTATCAGTCAAGTGATAAAAACTTTGAGATGTCTGCGGGCAAGTAGGGCACAGACGTGTTTGCCAGTCTGACTGCCTTTGAACCTCAGATCTAGTCCAGTTAACTGCTATCTCTTTTCTTCTCGAAGACCTATTCTGCCTTGTGGCACTGTAGCAAGTTACAGGTTTTTCTTTATCATACTTCTTTTTCTTCTATTAGCCAAGAGCTATTTTTTACCATTAAAATCTCTACAGTATGCTAATTTACACAGGTTGATTCTTTTTTATTTTATAATTTAATTTAATTTTGTGTATCAGCCACAGATTCCCTTGTTCTCCCCGCCCCCCTTCCTCCCAGCCCACCTGCCATTCCCATCTCCTCCAGGGCAAAGACATCCCTGAGGATTGAGTTCAACCTGGTAGATTCAGTCCAGGCAGGTCCAGTTCCCTCCTCCCAGGCTGAACCAAGTATCCCTGTATAAGCCCCAGGTTTCAAACAGCCAACTCATGCACTGAGTACAGGACCCAGTCCCACTGCCTGGATGCCTCCAAAACAGATCAAGCTAATCAACTGTCTCACTTATCCAGAGAACCTGATCCAGTTGGGGGCTCCTCAGCTATTGGTTCATGTGTTTCCCTTCATTTGGCTATTTGTCCTTGTGCTTTATCCAACCTTGGTCTCAACAACAATTGGACTCCTGGAGCTCCACCTGGGGCCTAGCCGTGGATCTCTGCATCCAATTCCCTCAGTCATTGGATGGGATTTCTAGCATGACCATTAGGTTGTTTGGCCATCCCATCACCAGAGTGGGTCAGTTCGGGCTGTCTCTCGACCATTGCCAGTAGTCTATTGTGGGGGTATCTTTGTGGATTTCTGTGGGCCTCTCTAGCACTTTGCTTCTTCCTATTCTCATGTGGTCTTCATTTATCATGGTCTTGTATTCCTTGTTCTCCCTCTCTGTTCTTAATCCAGCTGGGATCTCCTGCTCCCCTGAGCTCACTTTCCTAATTATTAGGGAAATGCAAATCAAAACGACTCTGGGATACCACCTTACGCCTGTCAGAATGGCTAAGATCAAAAACACTGAAGACACCTTATGCAGGAGAGGATGTGGAGCTAGGGGAACTCTCCTCCACTACTGGTGGGAATGCAAGCTTGTACAGTCACTTTGGAAATCAATATGGTGCTTTCTTAGAAAATTGGTAATCAATCTCCCCCAAGACCCAGCTATACCACTCTTGGGCATATACCCAAGGAATGCTCAATCATACCACAAGGGCACTTGCTCAGCTATGTTCATATCAGCATTGTTTGTAATAGCCAGAACCTGGAAACAACCTAGATGCCCTTCAACTGAAGAATGGATAAATAAAATGTGGTACATATACACAATGGAATACTACTCAGCAGAGAAAAACAATGACATCATGAGGTTTGCAGGCAAATGGATGGATCTAGAAAAAATCATCCTGAGTGAGGTAACCCAGACTCAGAAAGACAAACATGGTATGTACTCACTCATAGGAGGATACTAGATGTAAAACAAAGGATGACTAGACTGCTACTCACAACTCCAGGGAGGCTACCTAGAAAACAGGACCCCAAGAAAGACACAGGGATCGCCCAATGACAGAGAAATGGATGAGATCTACATGAACAACATGGACGTGAGTTGGGGTAATGAAGGGCAAGGGTCAGGGGAAAGAGAGCTTAGGTTGATTCTTGAGTAACAGCATGTCCTTTGAAATAGTTGTTAATGTTTAGGGAAAGGAGCTTTCTTACAAGCATGAAGACAGTTTGGATCACTAGCAGCCACATGAAAAGTTGTGTTTTGTGCACTTGTAATGCCAGCACCGGGGAGACAGGGACCAAAGGGTCCCTCGGGATCACTGCCAGCGAGTCTGGCCAAATTAGTGATGTTTCTTCATTGAGGGAGCTGTCTTAAGAATAAGATACAATGTCAGATAATAATATGCCTGTTTCAAGAAATAAGATGAAGAAGTATCTAGAAAGAAACCTGGTGCTTATCTTCTGTCCTCTACCTACCCCCCTCCACATACATGGAGAGACATACACAGACACACGACACACACACACACACACACACACACACACACACACACACACACACACACAAGCTCGTACACATAAATGATACTGTTTAAAATTTTTCTTTAAATCCGTTGTTTGCAACTTTTAAGGACAGGTAATGCAAAATCACAAGTCCAGTTTACAGAAACCCTGAGTAGAGACAGAGGAGAATGGAAGTCCGTATTTTCCACATGTGATTCTTACTCAGGTTATCCTGGAGATACACTCAAAGAGACACCCGGCTTTACAATGTCCACACTCACTTGGGAGGAGGGGCTGAAACTCCGGTCAGTCTTAATGGATGCTCTGGGGTGACTGGTCCTCAGCAGACGGAGGACAGGTCTCTGATACTCGACTCCTGCAGTCACCATGCTGTAGGCTGGAGGGACCACTGCTGTTTGTTTCTGCAGGAGCTGTAAGATGGTCTGGATGTCCGTGGTCATTTGGGATTCAAGTCTGCAAGACATGCAGGAAGGGGAAAGACAGTCTTAAAGAGTCATGACTTGTAAGAACGTCTGAGAAAGCATCAGCATTGCCAACAAACAGAATGATGAGCTGCCCTGAACGGGAAAGACAAGAGAGTGGCAGAGGGACTCTCCTACCTGATCCATTCTATTAGAATCAATTACTGTGACTCAGACCATTGATTTGTTATGCACGTACTAACAGAAAAACAGAAGGTACATATAGTAAGCTTTATTTCTACAAAACTTTATTGATTTTAAACTATAAATCACATTTAGAATATTGTGGTCAATATCTGATTTTGCTTAGGTTTTTACTCAACTATTTGTGAACTGTTTTTCCCCCCTTTAAAGAAGAACTTGGTAACACATTTCTTTTCTTTCTTAAAAATTTTTTTAGTGCATTGGTGTTTTGCCTATATGCATGTCTGTATGAGGGTGTCAGATCACCTAGAAGTGGAGTTACAGCTGTGAGCCACCATGTAGGTGCTGGGAATTGAACCTGTGTACTTTGAGCAGCCAGTGCTCTTAACTGCTGAGCCCCAGTAATATACTTCTTTAAGATTACTACATCTCGGGAAAACTTCTTACAAAATTTGTACTTTCACTATGTTCTGATGCACAACAAGAGTTACCTGAAAGGAGGGAAACTCAACTGAGAAAATGCCTACATAAGATTGGCTGCAGGGCATTTTCTTAATTAGTAATTGATGGGGGAGGGCCAAGAGAATTGTGGATGGTGCCGTCCCTGGGCTGGTGGTACTGGGTTCTATAAGAAAGCAGTCTGAGTAAGCTATGGGGAGCAATCCAGTAAGCAACACTCCTCTATGGCCTCTGCCTCAGCTCCTGCCTCTAGGTTTCAGCCTTGCTTGAGTTTATGTCCTGACTTCCTTCGATATGGAAGCATAAGCTGAATAAACCCTTCCCTCCCCAACTTGCTTTGGTCATGGGACATGTCACAGGGATAGACAGTAACCCTGGCTAAGACATACTATTTTATCTTGCCTCTCTCCTTTTCAAAGCAAGTTCTATACATGACTCATCATGCTTTCTTTATTTTTCATTTTATTTTATTTTATTTAATGTTCAGTGCTGTTAAACATTAAATACCTTTCCTGTCTGTGGTCCAGAGCTTTGGTATTTAAGAGACCGAGCAAACTTCAAGTTTACTTGCTTCTATGACCCATCTGGCTTGCACAATGTAAAAGCAACCATTGCTTTCTCCAAAGCTCACAAGTCCTCAAACACTCATTTTAAAATAAATTTCAAGAGAATAATCACAAAATACAATTGGTTTGTGCCAGGTCCAAAGGAAACTCCAATTCTGCAAACTCCAAAAGGCTGTCCAAATATCCAGAAAGGAGCTCAGCCTGGACTATGGAGGATTTCTGGCAGTTAGACAAAGGCCAGCATTCCTCAGCCACTTGTGAAACCAGTCCCCATCTGCCAAAATGAGTCATTTCCTTTACCTCTGGTAGAAAGAACATGTGGCTCTCCATTGACTATACCTCTAGCACCTATCAGTATATCAAGGTAGCCTCAGGCTCCCTCAGTCCCTACTCACAAGAACTTGTTATATATCTCAAAGTTCATGCTAACATCCTAGCCCTTCTCACCTCCTCCTGTACCCTAAACCCCTTCGCTGATGGGGCTCCCTCCCCCCAGCTACTCATTCTCCTTATAACTCAGTGATCACTACTCCTGCCTCCTGCTATTCTTACCACACTTTCTCTACCCTCTATCTCCTGCTCTTCTCCCCTCTCTTGCAGATAGTCCGGACATGTCCAGTCTGCTGCTCTGGACTCTGGCTGTTTTCTATCTCAAAGAAACAAAACAAAACAAAACAAAACAAAACAAAACAACAAAACAAAACAAAACAAAACAAAACCCTCTCCCTCTAACTGTACCATGGGGCATTCATGTCAGCAGTTACTTCACTGTGCTCCCTCACACACATCTGGTGCTGAAACCCTCACCGACAATTTGTGTCCTCAGTGTGGACAGCTTAAGATAAGGGATTTTATGGGTGTAAGAACAAAATTTGGACTATATTCCTTTTTAGAAGGTTTTTTGAATTATCTATTTGTGCTTATGATTTACCGATTGAATTAAAAAAAAAGAGAGCAATAAATCTTAGAACTATTTACCCAGTTAAATACACTTATTTATGGAAATTAGCTTTGATTTTTAAAGAAAATGAAAATCTGGGAAACACTAGGAAAGCTATATATTATTTCAAATTTTAATTTTGAGATAGTATCTTCCTGTGTAGGAAGACCAGGCTAGCCAAGCACTTTCTTCTCAAGTCTCTGGAGTTAGTGGAATTACAAGTGTGCCAGACAATAGGTTCTTTTTACCTCTTAATATTAACATTCAAAAGCTGTCTTTTTGAATTATAATATAGCCTTATAGATTTTCTTCCATTGGTAAATATAACCAGAAAGTGCCTTAGTATTCTTTATACCAATAGCTTATAAAACATGTCTGATTTGTCATATTGTGTTGCAGCTGCACCCTGAAAATGAAAAAAATACTGCTATCAACTGGTTGATACCTAAACGCCTTATGTAATTGTGTTACAAATTAAATAGAACATAATTATTATTTTGTTGTTATAAATCAATTTTTCATCTCATACTTTAAGGTTCAACACAAATTTTTTTCTGCATCAGTAATTCTTCCCGCATTTAACTCTTTCAGAACTATTTTGTTATGGGGCAAGACAAGGCAGAGGTCTTATATTCTTGCTGAGGCCATTTCAGATTTAACTAGAATTTGATCTCCTTGATGAAGACCCCATGGGAAACCACCCAACTCTATTCTAGGAACCCAAGGTCTTCAAGACATCCTAGCTAATTTAGCTTCTGTTAAACTGCCTGTTTCTGCCAAGCCCTTCCTGAAGCTGCCAGTGAGATGCCAGGATGTGGCTTCCGCCTTTAAAAATCTCTATATTCTGGACAGTAGGGGCCACACCTTGGTCTCCCAAACACTTGGGTGTGGTCCCAGATGGCTTGAATAAAGACTTTCAGTTGGCTATACACTGAGTCTTGCTGTGGATATCACTCTGTATCAATAAAGCACTGATTGGCCGGTAGCCAGACAGGAAGTATAGGCGGGACTAACAGAGAAGAGAGGAGAAGGAACAGGAAGGTGAGAGGGGGAGACTGGCTGGAGCCGCAGCGAGGAGAAGGAAGATGTAAAGTACCGGTAAGCCACGAGCCACGTGGCAAAGTAGAGATTAATAGAAATGGGCTAAATATAAGAGTAAGAGCTAGACAATGATAGGCCTGAGCTAATGGCCAAGCAGTTTAAATAATGTAAGCGTCTGTGTGTTTATTTTATAAGTGGGCTCGGAGACTGGCGGGACTTGGGAGCTGGAGAGAAGCTCTCCAGCAACAGAGTCTGAGTGTGTCATCTTTGATGAGCTTCTATAACAACCTCTCTCCTCTCCCCAGCCCTGAAATAAAATTCTAATTCAAACATCTTATGAATATCTGTACAAATTTATCCTATCAATGACAACATCTAAGTAGTGAATGGATTACATGATGCTCTTTACTATCGTTGCCAAGATACACTACTGAATGTAAAATGACTTATCTGTGGATACTGGAATAAAAGCTTCATTGACAATTCAGATTCAAGATGATGATATTTCTGAGTTCTGTAAAGCCTTTGTTAAACAGCAACAGTCTTTGAGGAAAAAAGTCTTTAAAATAGATTTTATTTAAATAATGTGTATGTCAGACACATTTACAGGAAGGTAGGGCTTCAGCAGCTATACACCCGATAACACAGTCTGCTGTTGTAAGTGGGATTTCTCACATGAGGACATCATGAAAAGTCAAGTGGCTGGTGTAGAGTGACGCTGGCCACCATCTGTGCTAATACTACTTACATAAGACTATAGACTTTCTCTGTCAGCTTGACTTAGTTATTTGTTGCAAGGAAATTTTGCATAAGAAAGATGAGACTAGGTTAAGAGCTAGGTTTATCAGCCCAGGAATAGCTACAAATCAGCTCATCGGAACAGCTTCCTAATCAAACTTCACCAAGTCTTGCTAAGTCTTGCTTCTCTTTTCCCATACATTCCAAAGTATTATGTCATGAATTTTGCACAATTGTATAGTTTTTTTTTAATTTTACGGTTTGGATTCAAACCGTATTTTTAAAAGGCTTATATGTTGAAGGATTAGTCTCTGGATCACAAGGATTCCGATCCAATCACTGCATTAACTCATGCATGGGTAGATTTGGAATTTGAAGGCACTACTGGGAAGCAATGGAAACCTTCATAGTTTGGGCCATGTTGGAGGAAGTGCATCGTTGAGAGTGTATCTGTGGGGGTGGATCTTACTCTCGACACCTTCCTGTTAAATCTATGTTTCCTGGGTGCCATGAGACAAGCTGTGCCCACCAGGTTTTCCAGCCATCATGTTCTTCCTCACCATACCGCCCAACAAGCCACAGAAGACAATGTCTGAAACTGTGAGCCAATGTAAAACTTGCCTCCTTTGAAATTGTCCCTCTAGTATATTTATCACAGTCTCAAAAAATCAGTACAGTTCCCTTTTGTGAAGGCCCAGACTCCAAAGTCCTGTAAACATTGTACTTTGTAGTGCCCTTTCTGAGACATCCCTCAGTCTCCTTTCCTATATTATTTTTAACACTTTACAAAATTATTATTTTACTTTGTGATTATAATATAATTACATCATTTTGCCTTGCCATTCCTACCTCCAAACCTTCCCATATACTCCTTCTTACTTTCTTTCAAATCGTTTTGCATTAATTGTTGTTACATATATATATATATATTCCTAAATACATAAGTACAATCTTGTATATATGTTTTCAAGACTTTAAAAAATTGATATTTTTTTATTGATATTTTTCAGCAAAGGAGGGTATAGTAATATGTGTCTGCACAATGCATAGTATTTATTTTCATGTTATGGCGAGGGTCTATTTGCTGAATTATAATGGAGTCTTTTTAGAATAAATAAAGTACTTTGAAAGAATTACAGGGAGTTAAACTTAAGACTCATTTTTTTCTTTGTTTTTAAAGCACAAAGTAGCCTGGTTTTAGGTTTTATTTTATTAGTGTGTGTGTGTATGTGTGTGTGTGTGTGTGTGTGTGTGTGTGTGTGTGTGTGTGTTAGTATAGTATAAAGTTGTAGGAAAAGAACAGTTTTACTCAAAGACCTGCTTTCAATCAGGATGACATTAGGTAGGAGGGAGAGATCAGAACACCATGATGAATGACAATTGAATGTGATCTCATTATTGACAGGACATATGTGAGCACCAGAATTTGGATTCCCAGAACTCACATGAAAAGCTGGGCAGATGTGGCTGCCATCTGTAATTCCAGCACTCAGGAGGCAGAGAAGGGAGGTACCCAGACAAACCTGGATAGCTATGGTAGCTAACTGACAAGTTCTGAGTTCAGTTGACTAACTTTGAATGAATAAGTAAGTTAGAAAATAAACAATATTGACAGCTAGTATCAATTTTGGACCTCTATACATGTACACATATGTACATAAGCATAACCCTCACATATGCATCTTGACACATTACATATGTGCACACACATATCATATAAATACTAAAAAAAGTAAGTGAAGGACACGGATAATAAATTGTAACAGAAAATGAAGCAGTACTAAATGTCATGGTAGTGGAAGGCAGACACATTGCTTTGTGTGTTCTGCAATAGAAAGGCCATTGCCAACAAGTTTTACATTTTTTAGGTCATCTTATTTGTGTTCCTTGAGTATCCCTGGCAGCCTGTTAAAATGTGGACTCTGCAAATTCCAGACCTACTCTCTTATAATTGCATTTCTACAACTTACCCAGTGATCTGAGTGCACATTAAAGCTTGAGAAGTTCTGCTGTGGGTTCAAGAATTTGTAATTTCCCCGACTATGTATATGTCTAGGCACACAACGTAAATATTTAAGAACAGTTGTGTAACCCTTTAAAGCCTTCATGTAGCTTAATTGGTCATTAATGCTGGAAAAAAAATGAGGTCGAAGCAAAGGCCACTCAAGGTATATTATTTGTATTTGTTTTGATTATATTTTAGATTTAATATTTGTATTTGTATTGAACAACAATGTAAGAATTCACAGGTCTGCATTTTTCAATGCAGACATGTCAACCAGGGCAGATTCAACTCTCAGAAGAGTTCTAGGACTCCCTCCGCAGAGTAGAGTCCGATTTAGACTGACCTTTTCAATTCTGTTCTCTATATATTTTACTTTGTAGAACAAATTGGAAGAGAAGCTGTTGGGAATCAAGTGCAATGAAAGCATCACACATTGAGCTTTAAAACTGGCTAAGAAGACATGCCATAAAATATTGGTGAAGATATCAGAAATAACTGAAAAATTAGTCAAGAAAAACTACTAATTGTGGTAACGATTCAAAACATGGTCAGGAGTGTCCACAGACACTGGAAAACAGGTCAAAAGAGACAGTACTACTTTTATCAGTGGAAAAATATGTGAGATACGCTAATGTAAGAAAAACAACAAATATCACTAACGTGCAGTTAAACTCAAATATGTTCTAGATGTAAATACTCAAAAGTTTTTATTTTCAGTTCTAGGACACAATGAAAATATTTTTGTAGTAATCTTTATATGTCTTATAAGCACTATTGGTATTTATGACTAGACAACAAAGGAACACTATAATCTTGATTTTAGTCCCAAAGACTGGTGCAAACCTAGGAGTGTATGTGAAGCAAGAAAATAACAGTACAACAGATAAAATCAAATGATAGTTAAGCATTACCTCACTGCACACACATTCTCCATTTTGTACAGCATGTACAAACAGACTATAAATTCTGCATCGAGAAGAATTTGTATTTGCACTAGACATGGATAAATGTTTTCCTGTTTTTATTCATTAAAGACACAATGTAACAATTATGGATATAGCATTTACTTTGTATTATGCTTTATGGTAATGTAGAGATGATTTAAAGTATGCAGGAGGATTATGGGTAAGTTACATGCAAATGGTGTTATTTTGTGTAAAAAGTTGAGCAAACATGGGTTTTGGTATCTAATTGATATCCTGGAACCAATTCTTTGTAGACATCAAGATATGACTGTAAAAGAGCAATGTTGCTGGTAGATACGAAAACCTTGATTCTAGGAATGTTAAATGACTTCGTCCAGACAATAAACATAGTTAAGATTCACCTAGGCTAACCAATTCTACACACTATTGAGCTAATGAAATCACTGTTGTCTCCATCATTTACTTACTCTCTCTTCCAAGAAGAGCAACAATGACCACTACTACCAGCATAGACAAAATCAATAGAATTAAATACAGATAATAAGTAAATTCCATTAGCTCCTGTCTCATGGCTGTGATTCAATACCTGAGAAGAAGCAGCGTGAAGAACTAGAGGTTTATTGTGGCTCAGAGTACAGTCTACCATGGAAAGGAAGGCCTGGCAGTGAGAATGGCTCTCAGCTGTGACAGCAGGCACATGAAGCTGCTTGCTCACATCTGGGTAGGCCAGGAAGCAGAGGTAGGTCAGGAAGTATGCTTGGCTATACATTGCATAGCCTGCCCACAGTGACTCACTTCTTCTGGCTAAGCTTCACCTTGCAAAGGTTATAGAATCTCTGAAACATCATCACCTGCTGGGGACCAGGTGTTCAGCATATAAGCCTATGGTGGCGGTCGGGGGGAGGGGGCATGCCACATCCAGACCATTCTATAAGCAAATAATTTATGTCATATGGACAAAATTCATAGACATACTGAGTATAGAAGAGTATGCAAGAGTATTTTGGACACAATATACACAAACACCCTAATTAGGTAATTCCAAGGTATATGAAAGATTGAATGGAAATGCGATATAATAAGAAGATGGACAGTTATGAAAAAGATGGAAAGAACTTACTCTCCTGGCAGCTCTGGGTTGATAACTTTCTCCCCAAATTAAGCTGACTTTTTAATTGCATTTGATGTATTCTTATTGTGGCTCTTTGTATGCTTTATCTATAAAAGCCCAGTAAATTCTGTGACTGTAGAAGAGGCGACAGTCATGGCATGGTGCCCCAGCCCTTTTATCCTAGACAGAGCCAGCAGATGCTATTTATATAGGAGTTTAGTTTTCGTCTGTGGGTCTGTCTAGGGAAACCTAAACTCTGGTTCTTGTGTCCACACTACAGACAGGGAAGACCGGTGTGTCAGAGAGGAAAAAAGTTGTATAATCAGGTTTCAGGTAGCATGCTTTTCACAAGGTTTATAGGAAACACATTAATTACCCATTTTTGCCTCTTTAATAAATCCTGTTGTGCCTTTGAGATACTTGCCTTCTGGTATACTTGAAGTCAACACCGTATAAAACAAATTTCCAAACACACTCAGGGCAGCTATCAGAGTATTTATCTAAAATTTTCTTTTGAGGCAGAATCTCACTCTGTTGTAGCCCTGGCTGGTATGGAACTCGCTATGTAGATCAACCAGGCTTATCACTCACAGACTTGCTTGTCTCTTCTAGATGTTTTTGACCAATATAACCTTAAAGAACTAATACAGGCTTGAATAAAATGTTACCTTTTTTCCCCCCAAAATTAAAATTATTCCTCATATTATAATTGTCTAGATCAAAGGAAAGGAGGAGGGAGCAAGTCCCTCATCTTTAGCTTGTGAGCTTTTAAAAACATTAACATTTTTGAAAAGTTGACTTAATAATTATTTTTTTAAAAAATGTCACAGCTCAGGACTAATTCAGGGACAACTAAATAATATACAAGGATTAAAAGAAGGAAGTTTGTCAGTTAAGAAGTGAAATGTAAATTATTTTGAGGGCAAAAGGAGTTTTAAAGGCAACCAGTGCAAATGATATACAAATGGTAAGCAAATATAGGGTGCTTGATGGCAAAAGTCTTCTAAATTTAGTGTTCCTTAGTATTCTTTATTTAATGTAATGTACATAAATAAATCCCGCTTTTGCTTCAACTACTCATTTACCTGTTAAGTTGCTCTTGAAGTAAATCTAACCTTTGCTCCACTTCCCCATAGGTGAGGTCGCTTTCAGTCTCAGAGATCCCCCAGGCAGCTCTCTGAAGTCCTGAGGGACTACATTCTTCAGGCTGAGCCCGGGCAGGCTCTCTTTCCCAGCTGTGTGTATCAGTGATGTCTGTGGGAGAGAGAAGACAGATGTCAGCTGCTTTGGAAGCCCCTTTGCCTTGGCAATACAAAGACACCTGCAAGGCAGACTAGGAGGATCTGTTCAGTTGGAAGCTCCCCTTTGCTTCAAAACCCTCCACCCCATTCCAAATCCCGCCCTTCTCAGAAAGTCCGCCAAGCTGCGGCTCCTCTCCCCAGGAGCTGCTCAAGACTGCATCTACAGGGTATTTAAGCTCTGGTCCCTACACCTGCCATGTGATTTCTCTTCTTCCCTCCCCTGCCTCACTTCTGGGGGCAGGGGCTGGAGAGTCACCAGAGGGCACTTTGCTTATTAAACATGGACTTTTAATACGGCTTCATCTGGCTTATTGCGTCGGCAGAGAAACCTGCTACTGGAGATTCAAAGATACCTATTAGTATCTCCAGGCATAATCCAAAACAGAGAGAACCACAGGATTTCAAGGACATGACAACCACCATCTTCAAACTGTAGCAGAATCTTAGCCTTAAGCTGACTATCTTACCTCCCTCATCTCTTTTCATAGGATTCAAATTCTGTAACAGATTTTTTTTCAGGTTATGATATTTTCCATCTTTTTGTTGGTGCTGAGAAGACATGATGGACAAATTCAAAGTGATCCAACAGCCATTGTTGTTTTAGACTATTAAATTTGGGAGAAAATAGCAAGTTTGGTTTGCAATGCTTTACCCAAAACATAAGATTGTTAGCACTCCTACCCATAAGGTAATTTGCACATATATGGTTCTGCTTGAGCCCAAGAAGGTCAAGAGAGAAGTGTGGCTCTTCAGGGTGTTTCCCTTAGACCAGCAGAGCCCAGTGCTGAGCCAAGGAGCCACAGTCTCTAGATGAGAAGTCTTAAAGGTCCTCGGCTACTGTTCCATGCCTTCAACTTCCTTAAAGGTACTTTTGTACTATATTTAATATAATCACATTGCTTTCTAGAATTTTCTTCTTGTGAATCTCTTATTATTAATATTTTTCATGTTAATATACTTTAGAACAAACTTCTTATGTGCTCAATTCTACTTTTCTGGTGTGCCGGGTATCAAATTCCAGATTCTGCTAAGCATCAAGAACTGAAGACAAAGACCGTGACCCTGAAGAATTCAATTGAGAATGATGTGATCGTTTTTCATAGAATGAGTCATTTTATGAACCTCTTGTAGTATTGTTCTCCTAAAATCTCCGAATGTATACTACCTTCTTCCTCTTTTTTATCAAGACTTGTAATGCTCTGAACCCACTTTCTTCTACAAAATGTCTGAAGGGTAAGAAAATAAAACCAGTGAAGAAATGGAACTAGATGTGGAAGATTATCTCAGCAACAAAGAAAAGGGAATTTTTTCTTTCATGGGAGAGCTGGTGGGAGGGAAGATGTACCTCAAGTGGGTCTTTGTTTTCCCAAGGAAGTAGCTCTGGGTTATCGAATGCAGATTGGGTTCGAGAGACATTTTAAAAGAAAGTCTTAACAAATAGCTATGATTAAACGGCAAGGAAAGTTATTACATAATGATAAGGAATTTACATCCTCAGCTATTTAAAAAAAAGGACCGAAAGTATCTAAATTGGGCAGGATTAGCTCTGATTCTAGAAATAGGGAACAGAACTGTGAGACTTCCTTTCCTATGGCTTCTCTGAAAGCACACTGGGGGGTGCATTGTACTCCCCCTTTCTAAGCAGATGACAAAAAGAAAGAAAGAAAAGAAAGAAAGAAAACTATTCTTTTTCCTTGGGTTTTCTCTCCCTCTCGTTTATCACTGAATGCACAAAAAAGTCTCTAATGATGTGCTTTTTATTTCTATCTCAGTAGGGGAGGCTATAAGGAAGAAATTAACATAACCAAAGACAGAATGTGAAAAACAAGGCCAGGTTCCTTGTTTTGTGGAAATGACTAACAGACCTCAGAGACTTCCCTGTGATATCTAGAGAAGGCTCCTGATTATGGCATCTTTAGCCTGCAGGATCTTGGTGTTCAGCGTTTTTCTACAGTGTCAGTGCATCCCTTCCTTTCAAGTTCTGCCAGACAGGAAGAAATGTGAATACAAAGATAAAACCGCAGATTTCACTGAGAAGTGTGATTTGTTTTTTGTCCACAGGACATTGGAACCAACTTAAAACGCAAAACCACAGCACAGTGTCTTCATAAACTAGATCTTCTACTCTGTGCTGGTGATGCTAAATCAGCATGTAGAACATGTACAAGGAGCTTGGAGAAGCCAGGGACTGTGCCCTCTTGTTTCTCCACAGCCAGTTCTTGTAGGAACATTTCTTCAGAGAGACTGAGAACCGATAGCATGAAAGGCTATGTAAGGTCCTCATGAGCTCTGTGCCAAGTAACCTCACTGAATTTCTGCCTCTGCTTAACAGCCCCCTCATTTTACAATCATGTAACACATTGATTTTTAAACGATGCTGGTGAATCACATGCAGTAAATTATGGAGGATAGTATTTTTCTTTGATGCTTAAAAAAAAGATTATCTGAGTAGAAATGAATAAAATTTGTACTGTGAGACTGAGGCTTCCTTGATTACGATTTAATTTTTAATTAAAATTTAGAGATATGTGATTAATTTGTTTTAATGGCAGAATGAAAAAATAAAGAGTTCAAAGGGAGAAACCTTGGTTAGTTGTCTTAATCAAATGAGCATCCTTGTAGACACTTTCTAAAAATAGCTCAGACAGTATCTGCACTGGTTGCCTTGGAAAATGTTGCCATAGTTGCAAGACACATTTCTGCAAATGGATGAACAGAGGGTAAACCTTCATTTTTAGGGTTCACAGTTTCACTAGAGTCTATACTTGACCTCAGCGTTAGGAAGGCCAGAGTCAATTTCATTTTTTTCTTTTTAAAGTTTTGCTTAAATAAGCCCTTCTTTGGGATGACAAGTCTCAGAACACAAGGGAGTGAAATTGCCTATTACTAGTGCAACTAAATTGTCAGAATGCAGCCCTTGGGTCTGCAGTCATTATACCTCCACTTACATACTGAAGTTCGTTATGATATATAGCATTTCACTTTGAACCTTTCTGTGGAATGATCTTTGCAGGGAATCAAGTTTTTAAGTTCTTCACTGGTTAATTATATTAATTAGTCATGTTGAATGCATGTCACCTTGACTGAAGCTTTGTGTTATCAATTTCATTTGTCAATAGACATGCCTATTTAACTATGCATTATCAAGATAATTATTCATGACTTGAATGTGGATTACATTATGAATTTTTGAAAACATGGATATTTGGAGATATTAAAATCATCTGAAAATACAATTTGTTGGGCACAGAAAAGAGTTAATTAAAAGTTGGAAGAAGAAAAATTATGAAATGAAAGGCATTTGAATTTACTGTCAAGGAGAATCATTATAAAGTCAAAATCTCAAAAATATCTTTAATGACTTGTCACTTGAGAGCCTAATATTCCAGAAGAAAACATGTTTTTACAAAAGTCATCTTACAATTATTTTGCACATAGTAGTTATTGTTCAGTTAGTTCTTCAGAACTTTGACTTCCAGGATACAACCTGTTTTCTATTTTTAGTACTACCCAGAATCCATTTTCATAAGTAACTAAAATGGGACATTTGATAATCACATCTAATATTCTATTCTTCCCCTGTGATGAATGAGATACTATTTCCATGCACTTCATCAAGATTTTAGGTTGTCTAGAGGACATTTGCATAAATTCTTAGCTTATTGCCATGTGAAATCATGATGAAAGCTGATGTGACATGATAGGGAAGGAACTCTGGGAAATTAGAAAGCCTAACCATCTTGCACTCAACAACACTTTGTTGTTGGGCATTCCTGTGGAATGATGATGATGATGATAAGTAGTGTCTACCTTCTCAGTGAAATACTTTTCTTCCTCCCAGCAGAGCATCCTGGTTTTCTTCATTTTTGTTATAATCTTTTAATGTTTCATGATATTGTCTTTTAAAATATGTGTTTGTTTTTATTACGTGTGTGTATATGTGTGTGCTGCTTGTCTGCATGTGTAGCACATGCATGTAGAAGCCGGGAAAGGACATTGTATCCTCAGGAACTGGAGTTATATGCATTTATGTACCACTAGATGGATGTGGGAACTAGGAACCAAGCCCAGGTCCCCTACAAGTGCAGCAAATGCTCTTAACCACTGAGCTATCTCTCTAGTTCTGTATGATGCCTTTTTAATCTTCACATTTAAATTAAATAAGAAATAGTTGGGAAATAAAACCTAGTAGAAAATATTAAATAGAGTTTAGGATTTGATCCTAGAAAATTTTATTTACAGATTATATTGTTTAATAATAATAATAAGTTGGTTAGAAAATTATTTCTATCTTAAAAATGAATAAATTGGGTCCTGGGGTTGGTCAAATCATTTACCCGAAGTCATATAGGATGGCAGAACTATTTTTATAATCCAAGTAGTCTGACCCACATCTCCAAGTTGACTTAAATAGCAAGATCTAGCTAGATATATAGATCTGGTACATTGATTGTTCTTCCTGTAGCATTTTAAAAGTGTTGTTTTCTATCCTTTATCATAAAATTTGAAAAATAAAGCATGATGCTCAGCTCTTGTGTATTTTCTACAACAAATCTTATGTATTTTGTTATTCCTTTCAGGGGAGATGTGAAACAAGAATGTTATCAAGACTATGTTTTATGTAAAGATATTCCTCTTCCTTCTAATCCACAGTGAAACACAATCTGTTTGGTTTACATTGTGCTGTAATTGGATGGAGCTTCCATATTATAAAGTTATTAGTGCTGAAGTTAAGAACTGATACAGAGGGTGAATATTAAAAACTGACCTGATAGCTTTCAGCAAATAGCTTCTGATCCTTTCTTCCTGTAATCAACAAGCTGCCAACAGCAATGTGCTTAGTCTTACACTAAGTTTGATTGGCCATAAAGACCTCCCAAACTAAAATTTTGGGGGGAACACTATTGTAGGATTATGCAAACTCTTTACAGATGTCCTTCAATCTTAAGACATTTTAAACATTTCATGAATTGAATGGGTTAGTGTTAATCCCGAAATTCTCCAGAAAAACCAGTGCCACCATTTTGGCTGAATTTATGCAAGCTTTTATTAAAAAAATATTAAATACTGACAAAGACAGAACTTGGCCAGGACCATCACCTGACCATCACCTTTCCAGGTAAGTGGCCTCAAGACACGTGTTGGAGGAGCTTACATGGGCAAAACCCATAGACCACTGTTCTTTTACAGGACACTTTGTTGTTATTTTCCAAGAACCACAGTTCCCAGAATCCTAGGAAGTTACCTGGTCTTTGGGCAGATGGGGCATACAGGTTAACTTTGGGTCTAACATCAGACGAACCTGGGCTTGTGCAGTTCTTAGTTTCTGAAAAGCAATCGTTCCCCATCTAGCAATGAGGAGAGACCACGGATGCTCGGTTACCTTTGCAAGAGTGACTTCTTTTATCTGTGTGAATTCTTCCTGAGGAGGGCATTGTTTCTTCACCATGGGGTCTGGTTGCTTTCACCTTTCTTGGTGTAGAATCTACTGTTCCCAAGAAGAGTGGCTTTTGTTCATCATCGATGGAGGAGATGAAGGATGATGATCTGCTTTTCCTCTCTTCAAAATGCTTCTTGGAACTCTGATAACGTCTTATTGTGTCTGTAGAATCGTCAGGATCATTTGTGCTGTTTTCTTTGCTAAAATCTATCAAAGAGAGGTTATTTTCATAGTCAATAACCAAATGTGGGTCTTTGTGTACATTATCCGAAATGGCTATAAGTATACTACCTTTTACTTATGGAAATATGTAGTTATGTGTAGACTTCTAAGTTCAAGGGTTATTAGCTTATCTTCATGAAGTAAAATACTCATTTCAAAATTTAAAGAAAATGAACAAGAGCGAATTTATATGGAAGAGAAATGATGTGAAAATTACAAATTACACACAGTCAAGTCTTATTTAGTCTTAGAATCAGGCATATTATCTCTTGAGGAAAATGGAGAGACTAGGGAAAATGTGTCCTAATTCTAAAATATCACCACTATACAGCTTGTTATTTTTTTTTTTTAACCTTTATGCCGTATCGTCTGTGACAATCATTCACACATTGTAAAGGTCAAAGCTGGAAGCCACTTCAGTAAAGTCAGGCAGACCGAGTTTCAACCTTAGCTCAGGAAATGGCCTTGACATTCCAGGGAGTTTGGCTGTGTAGCACATTGCAAAGAATATAAAGCTTAAATACAGTAATTGAGGTAAGTTTCTTTACCTAATTACACCAAGGCCACTGATGCATATTGACTGCTTCATAGAGAAATGTCAGGATAATCTGAGCCCTGAAGGTTGTGTTAGAACATATTTCAGCAAGAAAAACTCAGAAACAAATCTCAGAACTTGTTTCTATTAGTGTCCTGGGGAGAGAGTGCAATTCTCCATCTGGTTCCTGCTAATAACCAACCAACAAAACTCCAAGAGGTATATCATTTTCCAGAGAAATTTTGAAGACAGTGTCCCCATCCACTCTGTGCCTGATGTGCTCATTTTGTTATTTATAGAAGGCCAGATGAACAGATTTAAGGTCACTCCAGAGAAACTTCCAATTGCTTTTCAAAATTCCCATATGGCAATGAAATGAAACAAAGATATCCCTCCCCCCTTTTTTTAAACAACAACTTATAATTTAAAAAATATTAAAAACCAGAAAGCAGCTCAAGGTAAAAATGGACAGTGTTTAAAAATAAGCTTCCTCTGAAAGTATGTGGTCTGTCAGTTTAAGTGTAGCAAATGCAGAGAACCTAATGTATAGTTCCTTAAGATATCACACTTGTTCAGCGACTCCATCATCGCTGTGAACATTGCAGACCCTCCAGCAGTATAGTGATGATTACTGCTCTGAGATTTACACGTTGCCACTCAACCACCCGTCCAACCATGATTATTCAGATCAGCACATGCAAAAGTCCTTTTCTCCAGTGTCATTGACCCAACTCCCCTTAAACTTCCAGACTTCATTCTCCCCATCTTCTTCTCTGTTTTCTTTATCTTGTCTCATGCAGAGCCTTCTGGCAATATCACCAGCATTCTCTTTTTGAGCATATCATTTCAATCCTCAGGAAACAAGTACCAACTTTATTTTAGTAAGTTTGAGAAAAGAATAAAAGCTTAACTTTTCTCAGTTTTCACTGTTCCAAATTTTCACAGCCTGCGTTTCCAGTCCTAACTAACCCTTTTTGAATTTAATAGTCTGGACAGAGTGGTATTTGTATCAACTCAAGCTTCCCATCTTAATGTTGACATTCTTTGTAACTAGATCACGGAGTTTTTCCTAGAAGAACCAAATTTAAAAATTTGGTTCCTCTAGGAACCAAACTAGCCATTGAATCATGTGCCTCTCATCCAAGTGTGGGCAATTATAGTCAATACATACCACAGATTAATAAGCTACTTTGTCACATTTGATTTGTCATTGTCTGTGGATTTTTAAGCCCCTCCACATGGGTCGTCTCAGCAGTTAAGAGTTTTTGTTGATCTTTCAAAGGACCCAGGTTTTGTTCCCAGCACTCACAGCTCACAACCACCTATAACTCCAGGCCTACAGATCTCACACCTTCTTCTGACCAGTGTTGGCACAAGGCACACACATGGTACACATACATACAGACAAACACTTGTACATATTAAATAAAATAAATAAATCTTTAAAATGTTAAATCTCTACATGTGGAAAAATGTTCCGTCTCACCTTCTAAAATGCCCAGTTTTAACTTACTAACTCATGGTTTGATTTCAGTTCTTTAGACATAAGATATATTGGTTAACATGAATGAACTAAAACAGGCTGATTTCAATGTAGGAGAGGTACCCAGACTGTGATGAGTAAAGAATGACTAATATTTAGCTCAATAGTCTAAAAATGCCAATTATTCCATATACATAGGACTTACCTCTTGTGCCAGTTACTTTTTTTCTGTCAGCTTGACACAAACTAGAGTCATCTGGGAAGAGGTACTGGCCTGTGGGGAATTTTCTAGTTTAATGATTGATGTGGGAGGATCCTGCCCACTGTGAGTGGTTTGCCCCCGGGCAGGTGGTTCTGGGTTGTATAGAAAAGCAAACTAAGCAAGCCATGGAGAGAAAGCCAGAAAGCAGTGTTCTTGCCTAGTCTTTGCTTCAGGTTTCTGTTCTAAATTCCTGCCTTATCATCTCTCAGTGCCTCAGTGATGGACTGTAAGCTGTAAGCCAACTGAACTCTTTCCTCTCCAAACTGGCCCGCTATTTTATCACAGAAATCCTCTTAGCAAGAAGTGGAGGTACATGAATAATAAAATAACAGAAAAAGTTTGATGTTCTTGAATGTTTCTGTACTCCACTAGATTATTGCAGTCTGTGTGAACAGCTGCTTGGACGAAGCCTTCCCAAAGCAGGATTTTCTGTTTAATACTAGCTAAATTAAAACTTCATTTTCTATCATATAAAATGGAAATGGAAATGACAATCTACTTGTAGACTGAAAATAGAAACTGTCATGTTTAGTCTGGAAGCTGGCAGGTGTAATTCGCACGATTGAGCTGTTGAAATGCACTGCTATTAGCCTTCAAGTACTAGATTTTGATGGCCTGTCCCATTTCTGCCTTTCCCTAGAGGAACTGAATTATTTGATAGCCATTAAACAGTATCATGGCATGTTTTTCTTCATTCTCTTCCCATTCTGCATTGGTATTCCAGGCAAATAATGAAGATAGGGAGATCACAGTCTGAAAGAGATCTGAGGAAATTTTATGCTTTCCTTTTTTCTAGAAATGAGGTAACAATCACCCATTCTGATCATTTTACAGAGAAGAATTCTTTTCTGCTTGTTTCAGTATCAGACTTGCTTTCTGAATCAGATGACTATAAATCTTGTTTTTTTTCCACCCATTTCTATGGGCTGACAATGCTTTTCCTCCTCTTTTCCTCACAGGACATAATTCTACGGCATGTGTGGCTTTCCTTATAGGTGAGTCTGTAGCTTCAGGATGAGTTCAAGTTAATGAAATTAAACTTTTTGATGGAGTAGCTGACCCAACTGTCTTAAAATTGATAATAGAAATAGCTTCCATGACAAAAGAGTCAGGGAATAAATACTTAAACTCCCTCTGTCTTTTACAAGTTCTTCTTTTCAGATTAATTACAAGTTTTATTAGTCAGACTCAACAGGGAGACATAACTCTTGGTCAAAGAGAGACATTTAATGAGTTTTCTAGGCATTTGGGTTTTATGTTTCCCACTGGTGACAATTTGGAGGTAATCTGAGTACTCTCTAGCCAGTTAGTTTAGGAAAACATTTCATTGGGAACTTAAAGCCAGGAGTACATTTCTTCACTTGTCATTAAGTACCTTAGGCCCTCTGTCACTTCAGAGGCTTGAAAGGGGACTTTTAAGTAGGTTTCCATACAAGTGGTGGATTAAACAGCCTTACAAACTAAAAGAAAGAAATGATGCATTTGAGGATATGTCACAGTTTCATTTAGGACAAATAGGTTCTAAAGCTCTGTAATAAAGCAAGATAATGACAGTTTACCTGTAGTGGGGCTTAATAATTCCTGGGAGAAGATCTTAAACATTTTTTCCACACTGAGGAAAGAAGTAACGGTTATGCTGAAAAGTATGGTTGTGGCAATAGCTTCTTGCTCTCTCTTTCTCCATATATGTGTGTGTGCATGGACAGCCAAATATCACATTATATACCACAGTTGTATGCAGCTTTTGCTTTTTAACCATGCTTCTAAAGATCTTGTAAAGAAAGAAAGGTTTCACATGCATGCCACTAAAATAGGTAATACAAATTATTTAATTATTTGTTAATAGGGGTATTTATTTATTTATTGAGACAGATGTAGCCAGGTTGGCCTCAAAATCACTGGTTAGCCAAGGACTATCTTGAACAATGTATCACCCTACTTATCCTTCTCAAGTGCTGGGATCATTGATATACATCATATCGACTGGAAATCATTTGTTTTTGAGAAAGATAATCTGGAACTCAGACATCAAATTATTTTGCCAATTTTATGAAAGGATTGATTTTTTTTAAAAAAAATTTAGATTTATGCCCTGCCTCACTCATAAAATAAGTTTAACAATGCATGCGTTTGTTTCTTTAGTGACTTTCATTGATGTTATTTTCTTTTGAGAAATGTTTTCAAAATTTACCGGGTTCTAGCATACAGTCACTAATAAATATAAATACATATGCTACAAATCACTAAACAAAGTAATAATTCCTGCCGGTGTCAGTGTAAAGAAAAGTTGTAATAGTTGTAAGGGGCTTAGATTGTGTCCATGGAACACTGAACTTTTAATGTAAAATGTCAGTCTCTGGTCCCTACTTTTAATGGGGGACCATGTACGCCCCCTGGAAGGGGAAGATAAGTATACTTCCAATGATTTCCCTCCATCTGGTTGTAACAGGCACATCTTTGAACACCTCATTTTTCTCTTGTATTGTTTATTTCTTACTGTTTTTCATTTTTGGAGGTTTGTTATTGATAACAAGCTTTGTTGTGATTGCCAGCAGCTGCTGGAATCCTCTGACCTTCAGGAGCTGATTATTAGGTCTACAAAATTGAGACAGTACATTTATTTCTCTTTTAGGAACATGTTTAGGATTCTGGGAGAACTTTTATTTGGCTAACAATGTTTATTTTCCTTCTGATTCCACATATTTTTCAAGTGAAACTTAAATGAGGCTAATTATTTACCGTATCTTTTATTTTTAACGCTTTGGAAAAGGAAGTAGGGAACATGACCATAAAGGATGAGTAGAAGCAAAGGTAGGTATTTCTGCTGATTCTGAGCGGGAACTTGAGCAGGTACAGTCAAGCTAGATTTGTCTTTGGGAGGCTCACACTTTCTGTTCCCTCCTCCTATGATAATGATTCAAGGTAACCCAGGCTTTAGGTGAAAAATGCCCCAGCAGTTCATTTTCCTAGAAATTCACAGTATCAGCAGGTGCAGTATGTCATGGTTGTTGGTTTCACAACATCAGCAGTTTCTAAATGATAAAACCAATTAAAGAATTCCCCCTTTCTAAATTATCTTGTTTTCCTTGCTCACCGTTTGCTACAAATATGGAAAAGCAAGTTCTACAGAATCCAGTGGAAATCTTTGTTTTTGCTGCTAAACAATAAAAACAGGTGTAACAAAAATGGAAAAGCATAGATAAAGAGACATTAGCTGTTATACAGAAGTTTTTGTTTGCCTGTTAACTAGTGAAAATTTTTCTCTTGTAAGTAGAAACAAACTTTTTAAAACCAAAAAAAAAAATGATTTAAGTAAAGTACCTAAGAGCATTTAGTACACAACAAACACTCAATGATTGTCTTATAAATGAATGGGTGATTGACTTACATCCACAACATTGTTTCTGTTACTGGATTATTAACTACCTAATGTCATAGGTACTCCAACCATCTATTAGTGACTACTTTTGTACATTGGGTCTACAAAAGGCATTGCATTGACATGTAAGTCCTGTTGGTATATATATACATATATGTATGTGTGAATGCTTGAGTATGGAATGGTACTTTATGTATAAATACATACATATATACCAAGACACAACTACATATTTTATAATATACTGTCCATAATACTTTTTTCCCTGTTACTCTACATGCCATTGTGCTAATATTGTATGTTTTTTATTCAGTGCATACATCATAATATTTTAAAAGAAGTATTCCCAAGACTCAGTTAATCACTTGAGCACACTTGAGAGTAAGCATAATCCAGCTTTGTAGACCACTTAAGCAGAAGTGATTTTTCATTGCTTCTTTCACTAGTTTATTTTGCCCAGCCATCACAGTTTCCTTGGCAACAGAATAACATCACCGAAGCATCATTTTTGTTCTTCACTTTATGTAGCAAGAAGATTCTACTTCCATCTTGAGAACTCTAGCATCTCTACCAATGCTGACCCTAGTCATAAATCCTAGGTGCCTGTGTACCAGAAGTTAAAGACAGAATTACCCCCAACCTTCAAATTTTCTATGATAATTCTTTCTTATTGGAAAGTGGGTTTATTTCCTTAGAATCAATTTGAAGCTTATGAAGACAAACTATCCACATCAACAAATTCCTTACAATTAAGTCAGTTTGGCAGAGGTCCTGACCATTTCTTTAAATATGCTGTTTGTGCATGCTAAGGTGGACATGCTAAGGGCTAAAACCTATGAACTTCCAGGTTCTTGTTGCGTAGGCAGTGGGAAACCAGGCAAGATTTTACCTCTGTCTGCCTGTTTCATATCCGCAGACTATTCTTCTCCCTGGTGTCTCTGCCAGTTGATTTCATAAGACATCAACACTCCTGGAATTCAAGGATCTGTCTCATAGGAGCAGTAAGCTAATACTAAAATAATTGGTACATTCCCTAGGAGCTTTTAGTTTATTCAGCCCTAGGTTGTTCAGTATCAGAGAATCCTCTGGAAATTCTCTATTGTTGTACATTGACCTCTTCTATGTGTTTTTTTTTTCCCAGAAGATAATTTTATATGACAAAATATTGGAAGACTGATCACCTAAAGAGCATTTCATTAAGGTGACTGGGACTAAATTGCTCTCAGCAAAATTTGCACTTGCCAGCAGCAACCTGGAATCCCAAAGAAAAAAAGGCTGTAAAGCTCTGGATAATGGTAATTAATTTTATTTTCACATTGTTGAACTCACAGTAACACGCAGGCATGCTAGGAAATATCAGAATGATACAGGAAGGCAAATCTCTTGCTATCTAAACTTTATATAAACTAGATCTCATAAACTACGGCTGCTATTGAAGGAAATGTTTTTAACATCAATAGAAATGTCTGGGTACATGAACACTGTGTGAATTGTGACATGATTTCAGGGTCTTATCAGAAGATAAATGTGAGATTATTTGCCTTGAGCATGGGGAAACTGAACAAGATTGAAAGGGGATTTAATAAATCTTCAACCCTATGGGGAACTATTGTACATAGGCTACATTGCCGGACTGTTCTTCATTTCCAGTGAGATAAAACCAAGAGATTAACATCAGGATGAGGGAGTTAGATTAACTCTATGGAAAAACAGCTCGACACCAGGAGTGCTGTTTTAGAAAACTCCACCAAGAAAATAAAGGCGGTCATTGCAAGAAAAAAAAAATTGCCTAACAGGTTTTTTTTTTTTTAATCTAGAGTTTGGTAGAGAAAAAAAACAACAAAACAATCATGCCAATAACCCAAGCACAGGGGGCCTTTGGCAATATCACAAGAGGAATGTATCTTGGGAATTCATAAGAAAATCCTTGTGCATTTAAAATGATCAAGAAAATGCTCATGCTAAACACATCACAAACCACAATTGTAGTGAGTGAAAATCAGTCTGGTCTGATTGTATGTTAATGTTTACTTGTGTTTGTGTTTGTATGTTTTCAAAAAGGCATGAAAATTTTTTGCAAGGAATAAAATATGCAAGAACATGGACACAATGTACACAAAAGAGAGAAGAGTTTAAGTCACTAAAAATGAATAGCAAGCTAGTAGATGATATCTCCAAGGGAAAATATTCCAAGGGAATAGAGAAGAGAACTTGAAATAAAAATACAAAAGGGAGGAAGAAAAAGGTTAATCAAACGCCATTGAATTTGTGCTTCCTCTCCTCTTCCTCCTCTTTCTTCCAGTGGCTTAATCTGGTTTGAAAACGGCAATCCTCTTGCTTCAGCCTCTTGAGTACCAAGGTTATGGAAACGTATCATTCTGCCTGGCTCAGTTATAATTCCAAAAGACAATGCTGTACATATGGCAAGCCCTGGAATCACTGGGAACCAGTATATCCCATTTTTATGGAAGTTTACAATTCACAGGTAGACAGCACTGAGAAGTAGTATTTTGAATACCTACAACTGAAATAAAGGCTTCGGAGGAGTTGAACCTCAGGCCAAAGGCAGGGAGCTGATGAGAATAGGTAAGGGATGACAGTATGAAATAGTATGAGATAAAAGACCCAAAGAAGTAGGAAGAAGCCAATTCTATTAACAATACACAGAACAGGAGACTGTTTTCTCCAGGGATGAGCCCTTGATAGGTTATCAAATTCCAAGTAGTCAGTCTTAAACACATTTACATACCATCAACTCTAAATAGACTCAATAGATTGTCTGCCATCTATGTATGTATGATCTATGTATATATGTATGTATGATCTATGTATGTGTGATCTATCTATCATCTATCTATCTATCTATCTATCTATCTATCTATCTATCTATCATCTATCATCTCTATATGTACCTATATCTATATCTTATCTATGTCTACACATAACAATTAATGAAGAAGTTATAAATTTGAGGAGTGGGGGCATGGGAAAAGTTGGAGTGGGAAGAGGGAGAAATAGAAATGTTAACATAGCACCCATGTATGAAATTCTCAAAATAAATCTTAAAAACTAATAACAATAACAACTCATATACAGAATATTCATATTAAATTCCTTGGAGGAATTTAAATATATAGGTGACATAAATGTGATTGGAAAAAACCTCGTCAGTGGCCCAAGCTGCAAAATAGATGAAAATAAAGTAGATTTTACACGGAAAATGAGTTAGTTAAAAAGCTAGTTTAGTATTCTAAGGGGATATATGATGA
The DNA here is from genome assembly GCA_902168325.1 of Peromyscus nudipes. NCBI lineage: Eukaryota > Metazoa > Chordata > Mammalia > Rodentia > Cricetidae > Peromyscus > Peromyscus nudipes. The sequence goes on from CABHPH010157898.1 coordinate 51,924, forward strand.
CATCTAGGCTCAATATGGCTGTGGAGATGGAGCTAAATGAACCAATGCATAGTTTTGAAAGTAGAGATGTCAGAGATAGCAGTAACAAGCCTTATCAACACTAGAGTTTCTGCATAGCTTGAGAGAAGTTATGATCCTACATGTTTGTGGAACTGATCTGGATGGTGTGAGCATTTGTAGAGTAATAGATATGGGAAGGGAGGTGAATTCCAAGGAAGCATTAGGAGATACCTTTGAGAGCTTAAGTAGATAGTTTAATAAAAAATTGGATTCACAATATGGATGCTCATCTGGCCTGTGGTTTAAGATATTAATATGTACACCTCCCAAATGAGGACAGAATGAAATGAGAAGCATAAATGATATTAATCAGAGAAATAGTATACTACAAATAAAGAAAAGAAGGCAGAAGATATCTTAAGAAACTCAGGGGTTTGGGGAGAGTGCTCAGTAGATAAAGTCTCATAAACATGAAGACATGAGTTTAATCTCTAGGACCCATATAAAAACATTGAGATTGTGACATGTGCATGTATTCCAAAAAATGGGGAGGCAGAGGATCCTGGAAGTTCACTGGGCAGCAGTCTAGTTTAATTTTGAGAACCAGACTGGTGAGATTCCATCTCAAAGGAAGGAGGAAAGACTCCTAAGGAAGACATTTGACAGTTTCATGCCCTCTACACACTTGATTTCATTTTTAATTAATTTACCCAATTTCTCTATTGGTGCTGTCCTTGAAGACATGGAGTGGCTTTGTTGAACGATGCAATTTAAAGATAGCAACCCCCAAACAGAAACCATGTTTCTAGTTTGGGAACAAAAGTGATTCTCCTAATACTATCAAAGCATGAATTGAATTTGCTTTTGAAAATCAGAACTATAATGAGTGTGTAAGCAAGAAGAGCTAGTCACCACCTGTTCCAGATTAATCTTTACAAGTAGGAAGAATTAATTACCTTTTTCGCCTTCACTTTCAAAGGACAATCTCCTTCTTCGTAGTTTACAGGTGTCCCCTTCCGAATCATTTATGGATTGGGACTGCAGCAAAAGATCAGCCTTTGTTAATGGAACTCAAAGGTGGAACTAGAAGGTTACTACTCAACTTGAACATGATTTATTTCAGCAAACTCTTTGCTATGTCATATCACATCAACTACTTTAAATCTTAAGAATTACATTTTTGGCCAGTGGTAACAATAATTTGTTTGAAGATTGTCTCTAAATTGTAAAGAAGATTGATAGAATAATTCTAGTAGCTTCAAAATTTGATTGGGGAAGCCATGGTTTGTAGGAGTTATAGGATAAGAATGTTAGTATCTGGCATTAGAATTTAGAGACAAAATATGCCATGTAAGGGGGCAAAATATTCCACATAAGGGAATATTTTGTATAACATGATAAACTTTTAAAATATTAATAATTTAGACAAATAGAACCTTCATTATTGCTAGCAAAATGTGTGAATCAATTACCAGTAGCTAGGATGTATAAATTACTTAGTAATGAACATAAGGCTAAATTTAACAATAAGTACATGATTGGAGACAATAGATACTATGTTGAGGGGCCTTTATAACACTTGTTTCAGCTCTTCCTCCTCTTTTGATTGTCTGTACAACCTCAATCTTGTAAATCAAAACAGAAGCCCCTGCACTGTTCATTTGGGTGCTATCTGAATATCAGTACAAAGGAATTACCTTAAGTTCATAGTTGGTTTTTGGACAAAATGAGAATGAGGTTTGGTGCCGTCTGACAGAAATTGCAATAAAGCATTCAATTAAAACCATTATGAGAATATAGTTTTAAGAACTGGAGACTTTTTACTGTGTGTTTTAATTTTTTCATTGGTTTGAAGACAAGTTTAGCTCAGTTAGCTCAATTAGAACACTGAATGGCCATCTGACGACCCTAGAAACTGCTGATTCTTAAGTCACTCAGAATGCTCGGAGATGAGTACAACTCCATGGAGACTTAAATCTAACATCTTTTGCCTAAATATTGACCTAGGGAATTTTTCCATAGAATATATTAGCTCATATGGAGATACACTGGGCAAGTTCCAAGTGCTCCATGTTTGATTTATAATAAAAGGGCATTTAGAATTGGAATGGAGTTCCTGAAACTTGAGGAACTAACTTAGTAATAAATTGTGAGCTACAATGTAAGTTATCTTTCCACAGGACAGGACCAGTTTATAGATCACAGTTCACAGTGGAGCACAGTAAGAGCCAGACTCCCAAAATCATTATAGGTTAGGTAATGTGCAGAATTAAAAGTAAAATATCATTTCTATTAGACCACATTTTATTCACTCCATAGCCTAGATTTTCGCTCTATTGTGAGAGTTAATTAATTCATATTTCATTAGTTTGAAAATTGAGTTTAGTATTAATCTAAACTTTAATAAGGCTAATATTTTCAGTATTACAGAGAAATCAGTAGCAGCTGATATGGTAGAAATAATAGATGAGAGAATATTTCATCCTTTATACAAGATAAACTCCTTTAAAGGATTTTTTTTAAGTTCCTTGAAACCACTCCTTTTCCTACAAATAGTATAATGGAAACCAAGACTCTAAGAATTCCTAAAAGGTCAAACTTAACTGACCTTTAAAAAATTATTCAACATCTTTTAATACTGAATTCCTGCTCTATAATTTATTAATTTCAATATTCAGCTGGTCTTTTCTCTAAGTATTTAATACTGATACATTTTTGTTGCAATGTTTTGTTGGTTGTTTTCAGAAGCACTTGGCAAATCTATGAATGGCATTTCAGAAAGGTGAAGGTCAGCAGTTGGTCTCTACCTTTGCGCTCTCGTGTCTTAGGTTGAAAGTCAGTTCTAGATTAGTCAGAAAGTGGTCAGAAAACTCTGGATACATATCCAAGACCTCCAGTAAGTCTTCTCGCTGGATCTTATGCAGGTCACAGTACGTGAGTGCTCTCACATCTGCGTTCGACTTGCCAGGCTTGGCATAAAGATGAACCATTTCTCCGAAGATATCATTTTTTCCTAAAATAAACCAAAAAAGAAGAAGGAAAAAGAAAGTAAAGGAGGAAGAGAAAGAGAATTAATGTTTTTCTTTATAAAGTAGAAAGGGACATCGTCCAACTGACAAATCATTGAACCAAAGATTTCAAAAGTAAGATCTTATACCTGCAAGTGCATGGGGAGCAAAATTCTGTGTCTTGACTAATTGTACAATGTTTGCTGAGTGAAACTTTGCTCTTTTTAAAAGTCACGGGTTTTGTTATAATCTCTTTCATTTCTTTATTTAGGCTCTTTTGCTAAGCATGTAGGATCTGGAGGATGCCTTCATTTTGTTACACTCTTGAGTGTAGCTATGGATCTTGCCATATGGTTTTCTAAATATACCTTCAGGTGGAAGTGTTCTGATGCTGTCAGTCCAGGAATATGAGAGGCTGAAATGAGTTGAATTCATGTTCTTTCTGTTCAGCAGGATCACGTCTGGAGCTTTTGCCAATTAACAGCTCCATCATTCCTCTGCACTCACAGATATGGACAAAAGAAATCAATACACCTAGTTTCCTCCAGTTACCAGTTTTGAATCTGCCTTTAAAGTATTTGTTTAAAGTATTTAGTTATATGTCTCCCACATACATTGTCAGGGTTTTGGTCACCTGTTCTTTGCTTAGAAACTTTGTCCCCTTTGTGCTTCTACAAATACTGGGATTATTTCAGTATCTGGATTCTGATGGTCCTCCCCATCACCTCCGCCTACCCATGTGCTGTCTGATTTTCAATTTCATTCAATGACAAGAGTAAGAATAATTGATATTTTTTCTGAGGACCATGTAGGTGCCAGGTACTGTGTCAAATGTTTATGTGTATTATGCCTATGTATGTTTATGCATATATGTATACTATACCCCAAAATAATTTTGTGAAGATGTGATTAGCATCAAAAATTTATAAATATTGAAACAAAATTAAGAGATAAACAGACTATAAGAAATAAGGTCATTTCTTAGTTGGGTAAAATAGAGGAAGAAAAAGTAGCCAGGATTAAAACTCATGCATTTTGACACCAGAATCATTCATTATCTTTACCTGCCAAAGATATCAAACCTCCCAATATTTCTCAAAATTTCATGGCCATTGTTCTGTTTCTGAATATCAAGGTACTCAAATGGTATATACCCTTAGTAAATGTTGATAGACTACTTTATGAAGTCACTTTTAAAGTCATTAGTAGCAGTGTGAAATAGTAATTTCTTCACATATCCTGAAGGTTCTTTTCAGACTAAAAACTTCTCTGTATGCCTTATGTTAGCTTTTGGTGGATTACCACATATATCCTCCAATTTGGGGAGCTATCAATAATGTTTAAACAATAAAGCTCCAACAAGTCAAAAATGCTGGAATGTTCTTATTTTAAATGAGAGTTTAATAAGGAAAAGTAAAATACCATATACTAATAATTAGAGAGAAGATATTATGCATAGTTTAAATAAATACTTATTAGACTTTGAAAACCATAATAAATAGTAATAATTTTTTATGCTAACATGTATGAAAATTGGGACACCAAAGGATAAGCTTTTGAAATTCTTTAGTTTGAATGACTTAGTCTAGACATTCTTTTTATGACTCTGAACTATATTTGCATGGGGTTTATATTTTAATTATCTTCTGTGACTCAAGATGAGCAAGGAAGAAACCCTGCGATGCTGAGCAGCACTCTGTACTTACTGCTCTCTAAACACAGAAGCTAGTTGTTTTTCACACAGACGCCAGGACAGACAGGCTTAAAGATCAGCCTCTGCTTTTCTTGGTAACACACCAAGATGAGCTTCCAATGCCAAATCCAGTGAAAACTTTCTTTTGATAAGTGTCCTTGAGGTGACTTAGGATGCTTTTATTCCTTGACTCTTTATTGGTTTAGAAATAAAATTGTGTACCTTCTCAATCTGTGGATTTTTTTTTTACTGTAATAATAACAAAATTATCAAAATACTAAGGAACTCACTTAAACCTCTTCGTTTGTGTAGGGCATCTAATGAGCCTTGCTTTGGTTCTGTACATCAACAAATAGATAATACTTATGAGTTAATGTTCAGATGTGAGAACTAAGAACTGAGTGACAAGAAACTACTCAGCTGCACATATTGATGGAACGATTGATAGTCAGACACTGGGAAATGAACCTGGGGCCTTGACTGTGCTAGGCAAGTCTGCCTCCCATCTACTCCTCCAGTTCTGTATGCCTAATAATCAATGGAACTGTGTATTAAATCTATGAGAAACTGAATTTTCATAGACACTGGAGGAGGTGTTACTGTGGGGAGGGGGAGTTTTGATCCTGCAACTATGTGGTCAGAGAGAAAAAGAATAGACTTATTTTTTTCTGTTCCACTCTCCATTACCCTAACAGTCGAAAGAAATGCTATAACTTCATATAAGTAGGTTCAGTTTTAAATAGATAGATTGGACTAAACATGAACGTTCCTTTATACTCAAACCCATGTATTACTCATTTTGTGTCCTATCATCTCTAGTCCTGATGTTATCCTTACCGCCACATA